>JAWZYV010013686.1:0-106970 GCA_038373885.1 Cheiracanthium punctorium
CTTTTTCCTTACGCCCCTGCTCTCTGCCCCAAAGCTAGCCGACCGGCACAATTTGTATAATAATATAATTTGAATAATATTATAAGCTTTTGGAAAGAGGGGAATTATCAATATTTAAAAAGTAATAGAAGCTCGTAATGTATATTTTAAAGTATGAATCCTTACGAATGAAAAAAACCATACGTTTATACCAAATATTTTTAAAAATCTATTCTAACATCTTCACATCTGAATATCTCAATTTTATTAATCATAATGAATTCCCAAGATTAACGAATAAATAACTCCAAATTCCAATATCTTAAATATGAAATGAAATGTTTTCCTGTAATATATCTACAGAAACGGAATTATCATCATATCAAGATTCTTGAGTATCTTTGTGCATACATTTATGTCAGGTTTGTTGTTCAGAAGAGCTCATTAATATATGACTAGATACAAACATAATTTCGCTTAACACGTTTTCTGACAAATGAGTAGGCACTGCATCGAAATATTTGGAATTAATGTAACTAGTATATTTAGTACAACCTACTGATGTAAGTATGGAAAGACACAAAAGAAACAATTATGCAAGTTTTAATTAAATTAAAGAATTTCATGAAAATTTGGGAATGCCTAGTTCTGCATTCTAGATTGCAGATGTTTTCCTTACCTGATAATCATACTTCAACCAGAAATTTTATCATAAACTTTGCTCGTTAGGTTGATAGGCGTAAATAAATTTCGAATATGAAACAGAATGAAATTATATAACTTTCCTCTGTACTAAATATGTAGTAATATGAATATATCAAAATCATGCGCAAAACTAGTATTTACGATTTATATAATTGGAATCGTAAGTTTTAGCTAAAAGTTCTAGTTTAACTCACTGCACAAAAAATTCGGAAACGTTACCCCGAATTACGGGACAGAAATCGTAGTTTAAAATAACAGGAACGTTTCTGTATAGTTCTAAAACCGAAGGTTTCCCCATCTGGCGGAAAAAGTTTTCAGAAACGTTTCTGTATTTCTCGGGAAAATGTTCAAAAATCTTCCTGCACAATAAAAAATGCTATCGTAAAAGTAAAAATTAAGGTCAACGAATTTTCGTTTTCGCCATATTTCTGTCACCTCTAGAAATAATTTTGTATTGAGATTACAGATCTTTTATTTTAATACTCACTTACCTTTTGTTGGCTTCGAACTGAAGTCCCTCAAATGGGAGATGAATGCTTAAACCACTATACGGAACTATTGACGCGGTTTATTTAAATGTTATGCTTTTACATTGAAGAGTCGGAATTGGACATCGGTAGTTTACGTTATATTTTCGGAAATCTTCCTGCTATAAATATTTACCATTTCTGAAATTTTTCACAGTATATATTGAAAAATTATAGATTTTGAAACGGCGGATCATATGAATTATTTTATTTATAATTTTTACATATATGAAAACTGTTTAAAACCTTCATAACGTTATTCGTAGCATTATTTGTACTTCATTTCAATTCAAAAGATTAAAACATTGGTTTTATCATTTTTAACTCTAAAAATCACTTAAATTCTAAAAATCTTTGTGATCTCATAAAAAAGAAACAGTAGTCATACAAAAGTATCAATAGTTTTGTTTGGAAATTTTAGCGAGGTAAAACATAATAAATATCTGTAGCATTTTAGCATTTTTAAGAAAAAGAAATTTCAGAAAAATCATTAATTAAAAATTGTTACAGTTTGAATAAAAAAAGAATTGCAAACGAAATGAAACTTACAACAAATGCATATAGATTGTTTAACAATTTTATGAAAATAGAACGTATGGAAAATGTACTTATGAAATATAAAAGAAAAGCGTTTGTCTCTATATATAACTGATAAACTTTAAAAAAAAAATTATAAAAAGTGCTTTTCTGCAGGAATATAATCAATATTTTGTCCGCTAGGAATTATTAATAATAAGTGAGAGAGAGAAAATGCTCTATACAGTATTTCACAAATTTTCTTCGAGCGTTCTGCAATTACAAGTATTATTTAAGAAAACAATTTTTATAATGAAAAACTGTTTTACAAGGTTATTTATTAATTTGATGAAATGGCGTTCTTTGAATAAAAAAGAGGCTTTTACAACTAAAGCTAGTACAGAAATTGCTGTAACTAAAATTTAATTTTATATTTCTAAGTTTCAAATTGGTTGTTTTAACACCGCCAAAGACGCTTTTAATTATCTTTGTTTATGTTTTTTTCCGTGTGCTTTTTCCAAATTAAAAAATTATTGTTGGATTGTAGTCAAAAGCACTTTAGATGTTTGATACTGCTAAGAACTGCTTTCAATTGGGAAATTAAGAAGATTTTAATGTTTTTAAAATTGATAAAATTTACCTAAATAAGAGGGCTATTTTTTATTTAACCTCCGATGCTACGATGGATAATCAAAGATAAGAAGAAAGAAGAAAATGAATTTATTATCAAATGTTATTGTGATGCAGTTAATCACATATTTATAATTAACTGAATGAAAATTAATTATAAATATGTGATTAACTGCATCACATATATCATCGTATAGTGGTTAGTACATTGCGTTGTGTCCGCAATAGCCCAGGTTCGAATCCTGGTCACGGCACCAAAATATATGGTGTAGATTCCGATAGGAAAACATTTTACACTCGCGAAAAGTATTATATACTGTTAAAGTAATTTATTCTATTCTGTCGTACAGTGGAATTTAAGCAATAACCCGGAACTCCATGCCGAAAGATAGTTGCACAATATTTTATTTAGATTATCAATAATTACACATTATATACGGTTAGTGCGGTGGCTGGCAAAATAGGGACATGAAACGTGACCTTACAGGACAGAGACCAAAGCGTGAAGTGTGTGTCGAAACGTTCTGAGAACCCAAAACCAACCTGGCGATAGAGCAGAGCGCTAAAAGGAAATGCCGCCAAATAAATCGACAGATTGTAAAAATGAAAAGAAACGTTGGGCCTTAGATGCGTATGCTAAAATTTAACCCATTTATGCCTAGCGTCCCTTTTTTGGGACGGCATTTTCGCTATCAGTCGAACGTTATTTATTTTTCTTAGCCTTTATTCACGAATATTGAACCTCAACTCCACAAAATATTATAACATGACCCAGTAGGATGTTAACATTTCAATTCTTATACATAATGATTTTAAAAGAAATCATCCCTTGTCCAAGAAGTTGACATCAGAAATTTAGCTATTATTTCTGGTATTGGCAAAAATCGAAGAAAGTTGCAAAAATAATTGGGCACGAATGGGTTAAATATGACATGCCTCAGGGGGGATCAATAGAGGTAAAATGTAACCTTTGCAAAATTATTAAAGCCCCGTGGGAACAAAGAAAATAAAATGAATTCTCAGACAAAAGGCACCAACAAGCTGTATTGCAAATGCTAAAACCAAAGTAATTTAAGAAAAAGTTAAATAGCATTATGGAGAGATTAGGGAATGCAATTCCGCACTGTTTTTCGTCTTGCGGGATTTCGGGATTGAGATTTATTGATCCCGCGGGATTGACAGTTCATTTAGCTTGGACTTCATTTCAACAGAGAAAATTGAAAAAAAAGTAAGATTTTAAGCACTATGAAGTTTAGCTTTAACAAAAATAATTAATCTTGTGATATAATTAATACAATAACTTACAGAAGTATGTAAATTATAATCATTATATTCAGAATAATATACTAAGTTATGTCTTATGTTAGTTGCTAAAAATAAGGAATTTACAGAAATATACAATTTATAGATGCATGCACATACTCACGTTATTTTCTTAGTTGCTGAAAAACGAACGTACAAATTCGAGCAAATCCAATTAATCATTTCCCAGTCTAGATTTAATTTTAGTAAAATAATTAAAATTGTGAAATAAAAAAATGAAAAACTATTTATAATTAATTCGTGACTTTTCGCTAAGAGATAAATTAGTATGAAATATTTCAGTTCCTTTGGAATGAACTGAATTAAGTTTGCGAAAAATATAGATTAAGATGTCTAGATTTAGATGTTTGATCCAGACTCCCATTGTAAGATAATTAAAAAAAAATAATAATACTTTAAATTAAAATTTGTAGTTATTGATTCGTTTATTGTTAGATAAGAGACATAAATATGCAAAATTTTCGGTCTATTGCTGGGAAGCAGCATGAAATCGTAATACAAAATAATTTATTTCGCTTTGTCAATCCCGCGGGATTAGGATCATAATCCCGCGGGACTAGTCCCGCAAATATTTGTGCGGGATCCCGCGGGATCGGGATTGCATTCCCTAGGAGAGATGGGAGATATAAAAATGGCAAAGAGTAGTAAATTTAGAATAGGTGTAGGGAAAACAGTAGTAATTATAAATGTGTAATTAGCTGAATGAAAATTAATTATAAATGTGTGATTAACTGCATCACAGTTATGTACATACATGGCCTCTTTCCAACTCAATCGACATGAAGAATCGGTCAAATCGCTAGGCAAGCTTTTCAACACCCTAATAAAATCTTCTTATTCTTTACTCTTCTCTTTTCCTTATTTACAACTTGACGTATTTAGGTTGAATAAAAAAAAACAGTCCTTTTACATTTTTACAAAAACTGTTTTAAGAGGCTAATTATTAATTAGATAAAATACAGTACTTTAGGGAAATGAGACTTAATGTACACAGAGAGTGCTGTAACTAAAATTCAATATTTTAAAGTTTCATATGATTGATATCGTCATAGACGATATCTTGGTTCTTATTTTTTTCTGTATTCTTTTCCCAGCTCAAAATTAATTTTTGGAGCGTTTTTGAAAGCACTCTAGAAGCTGGACATCGCTATAAACTGCTAGCAATCGGGAAAACAAGAAGATTTTCCCATTTTCAAAGTTGGTAAAATTTGCATAAAGATATTTTGCATAGCTAAAAAACTCTCCAAAATTTCCAGAAGGTCTGTTTTACGGTACAGATTTCTTTCTTAAACACACAAGATATTCAAATTGATAGAATGAAACATACTTTCTCCTTTACTTATGCAGATTATCTGAAATATACTAGATTAACTATTAAATAAGCGTCCTCATTTTCCGTAATAGTAAAATGAGAACTTCCTGAGAAAAATGTTAGTTGAAAGATTAGAAGCACTTTAATCCCAGGGAATTTTCTAGACACTGTCTTTATTTTTAAGAAAAGTATATAACTCCAAATTCAGCTACTGAAAAGATTGCGAAATCTCCTGGGATGTCATAATATCCTTGATAAGACTCTGCAAATGCTAGTCACGAAATACAGATTCTTTTGATAGCGCGAAGAATTGGAAACGGCTTTAATAAGCTCTCCATTAGTAATTGTAATTATTTTATTCGAAATTCTTAAGTGAGTTTTCGCCGTTGTTTAGCAGCATTAAACTTTTATTGTTCTGATTAGCGACTTTTGTTATTATTTTGAAGTTAGATGAATATTATGATTGAATTGCATAATTTATTAACTTTTTTTCTACCTGGAGTATTTGGTGCTATACTATGTAAGGAGTTGCAAAATTTTCGCAAAGAGTATGAAGATATCTTAATGTACGATAAATTATTTATTTCTGAAATTAGACGCAGTGCAACATAGATGTAAAAAAATTAATTTTGATTATTATGTAAGGTGATGAAAGTTAATTTAATAGTTATTACTTAAAATATAGTACCAATGATCAGTTCAAGAACAAAAATATTGTTAGAAACAATGGTTACCATGATATAAAAACAATTAAATATCATTTGCAAAACTGTTTAATGTAGATAATTGTCCACCTTTTATCACAGATTTTTAGCTGTCTTAAAGGAGTAATGTGTCACTTTAAGCAAGTTACACTAAAAAGTGAATCTAAGTTATTAGGTTACGACACATTTGGTGAAGCATATATTATTATCTTTTAATGAATTTATTTTTATTTGGATAGCATTCTATTTGTCTGTTTTTACTTAAGAAAATTTATCAACCAAAATATATCAACTAAAAATCATCTATTTTGTGAAGTACGGTTAAAAGAGAAAATTGGTGTGGAACAAACACGGGATCAGACTTAGGGCGAGATTAAAGTGAAACGCGCGCGATCGAGTTCGAATCGAACCTTTTTCAGTCCCCAGAATGCTCCAATGAACAAACCTATCGCGCTGTCACGTTATCGAAACACGATTATTTTGTTTCAGTTGAATAAGAAACATTGATATATTTCGGAGTTTCCCCTGTTTGACGCGGAAAACGTTCGAATTGTGCTTCACTTGAATCTCGCCCTTAGTTGCCTAAGCTGTAAACTTGATGATTATTTATTAACTGCATTAAAAAATGTCAGATCTAAGAGTAACGGATAGCGGGTTATAGAAACAAGAGTAAACAAAATCTGATAAAAAACATTAAGAATTAGTATGGTTAAATTTTAGAAACAAGCTTTGGAAAAGTAACCTATTCTCCTTATAACAGGATTATTTAAGCTATAATAATTCTGAATATGCAAAAATTCAATCATTTTATTTTGGATATTCCGTATCATATTTAAAAATAACACTATATAATATATACAAAATAATTTAAATGATAATACTAGGTAATACTATTTTTATGTCTGGGTTATCAATTTCATTTTCTTATTGGTTCTTTTATGAAAATATGAAAAAAACTTTGCTCTCGTGGTTAAGACTACGTAAAGCTGAAATTTGCGAACTATCAATAAGAAAACGTAGAAATTTTAGGGTTTCTCTTTATTTAAAGACAAACGGTAAAGGAACTATTATATTTCAAATAGTATATTTTAAACGAAGTTCTACAAATTGATGTCAAGGAACCTAGAAATGTGTAGTTTTGCGAGGTTTGCAAGAGTATGTTAAAACACTCTCATGAAAAATGTAAAATTTAGCACTTATGCATATACCGTTATGATAGCCATAAAAACGATGTTTCGGGGTATAACTACTCTTTTCCACATACTTGCTGCTCAGTTAAGCAAAAACCAACACTGTGAAACCAGAAACCAGAACATTGTTTGAAAAATTGTTACATGGTGTAATTTATAAAAATTGGTTTTCATACCCATTGCACCCCACCTGACTATCTACGTGTATGATGAAATTCAATGCAGAGGTTATTTTAAAATGGTGTTTTACTACTGACAGATATCTTCCTCCGGAGTGTAAAAGGTCTTTTTTTCCAAATTAAAGAAAGTCTGAAGAACGTCGTTCAAAGCGCAGCAACGAGATAAACTTTGAATTATGATTTAAAATATCTTCGACCCCACAGTAACTAGTATAAGATATACAAGTTGTTACATATGTTAACATAGATTTTTTAATACCAAAATTCATTTGATTCATTTGACCGAAATTCATTTCATTGATATAACTTTCGTTTATTCTCTGTGAAATGCTGTCACCTTTTTATTTATCAAAGAAGCAGAAATAGTTGAATCACTGTGCGTATGTATGTGATGTATAATATTTTTCTCGAATTTCGTATAAAGAATAACAACACTCTATGTGACCAGTAATTTTAGGTATGTGTGGAACAGGTACATACATCTATTATAATAGATTTTTTCTGCATTTCATATCTTAAATTACTTTCACCAGAAATAACAGCCTTCTGAAACGACTGATAATGTAATGATTAGCATTCATGTAGGAAAGATTTTTGCTGCACACTAGATTTCATTCTAATAAATTGGTAAGTATATCAGTGATAGAGATTTATATAAAAGTGAACTTATTCTGTGCGTATGAGTTTCTTGAACAAGTAAATGAACACAGATTGGGCACGCAATCTAGCCAATGTTCCATTATATTTCCAATTTTTGTAAACAATCGTGTAGACCTTTAATCGTGTTAACAAGAAAAAAAAGCAAATTCCTGTTATTGACTGTGCAGTACATTCATGCAGTTTTAACAATAAATGCTGACTTAGACATAATTTGTTAGTGTTTAGCTAATAAAATATCTAAGCGCGTTTCAGTTAATAGTGAATATATTTTTAGATATCAGTTACTAAGAAGAGATGAAAAGCGGGTATAAGTACTAATAATTAAAATTTATTAATTTAAACAATTTTCGAACGAATAAGCCTTATTTATACACTTTAATTTAAGTTCAGATAAATAAAAAGAAATAAAGACATGTTTCATTAAAAGATGTTTTTCAACATTTTATGTATAAATTAACTTCTGAATTTTCCATTTTAGAATTATATGTTTCAATTTCCACTCCACTCGAATTCACTCGATAATATACTTTATGAAAATAATAGTTCCAGAATTTAAAAATATCTTTCATGCACGAAAGATAATACGAATTTAATGAGTTAATTTAGGAATCAACATTAAATGTTTTGTAATGAAAATAGGTTTTTGCTTTGTTTTTACATCAAAGAATTCTATATCATACACAACGAATTCTGCAAAATGGATTAAAATCATAGCTTTAAAAAAATGCATTAATTCCTTTTTATTGATAGCCTCTATCAAAATATTCAATTTTGAATGTAAAGAAAGACTGCAAAAATAAAACACTCTAACGTATGCTTAAGTAAGTTTGACTTGTGTTTCGAATATTTATTGAAACATTTGTCTACCATTTTCAAGGAATGTCTTTTATTTCGGGCCATTACACTTTTATTTTTAAAACATGGTAGACACATTTAGTTCTGTTAAAATTTAAATCTTTTGGACATTAATCTTTATACAAAAGCTCGTATTTTTTTCCTTGCGTGTGTGTGTGTGTGTGTCTCACGCAATAGACAGACACACAATACACGTGCAATGTTATGAACTCAAACGACCGGCTATTTTCGAAAATGCGGGCATTTTGATAATCCCGACATTGTCCGGTCACAATTATTCCGGATGCGTCTATTTTCAGTACATAAATATTTTCTACCTATCTATTTTCTGTATAATAAACTATTCTTGTGACAGCTATTTAATCTATTGCCTTCAGATAATTGATGAGTTTGAAACTGAAGAACACTGGGTATTTAATTTACCTGGCTAATACTCTGTAATGGTGAGAAAGCACGCAATCCCAAGTCTTCCAAACAGGAGAGCATTGAGGAACTTCACGCACTTAATCTGTTACATGCATATTTGCAATTCGGAAAGCTGGTGATAATGTTTAAAAGATAGCCTTTATCCTTCAAAGTGTTTAGCAGGTTGTTTTAAATGAAAAGAGAAGATCTTATTTCAGAACTTACTATTATACATTCATACATGGGAATGGAAAATTGTATTAAATTTTAGCAAATGTAGCTTTTCTCCAATAAATAGATAACATAAGAATTGAAGAAATGCAAAATGTTATTATCAATAATGATTAAAATTATAAATTTAAACAAATCTGTTTCAATCGAATATCAAATTAATAAATTAAATGGTTTAAATGACATAAATATTAAATTTAACTTAAGGTTTGTTTTACTTTTTATCATCAAAATCTTAACTAAATTCTTTACCGTTAAATGGAAAACGATGTAGATCAGCATCGTATGTTTAAAACGCCTTCAGTGCCGGACCAAAGAGTAGTAGAATACAAGCCAAATTTCTTATGTCTATTTCACATGTACTACGTAATTTTTGATCATAAATAATTCATGTAGTTAATAATAAAAAATTCATATATTTCTTTCAAAGTGTTTTTCGAAAAATTAACTAGTTATTCACAAAACTGATATAGAAAATTTAGCTTACACTAGTGGTTATCGCGTGATCGACAGAAAACGCGTTTAAAATTCATGCATTTAAGCTTTAATTATCGTTGAATATAAGGAATATATATATAATGTGGAAATGTGTATTATAAGCGCTCTTTTCAATAAACCTAGTTACGTATTTTGTAAGTATAATTTTAAGAATTAAAACAAAATCTTTTTTTAATTAATTTTCTTGTTTTGGAAAAAAAACTGACATTTTTTCAGCAAATATTATTTTATGGCTTCTAGGATGATTCATATTTATAGAATTTTCTTTTAAGTAAAGTTAATTTCAGCAACAGTTGACAAATCAATACACTGTTCAACAATTATTTTTAAAATGTATTACACGTTCTTATTAATGAAATTAAGTAATGAAATTTATGAAAGATAATTGAGAATTTACAGTTTATTTCACATTTTTTAAAATGTGTCTAACTCTGGCAAGATTGAAGTCGGTAGATTGGTAGGTGGTAAATTAATGAACAAGCTTCCTAAAACTTTTTAAAAATAGTTTCAAAACTTTTAAAGACTTTTTAAAAAGGAGAATATCATTTTCGCATATTTTTAACACTATGCAATCACTAAGAATAAATTAGTTTCGCTATTTGATTTTTTTATTAGTAAAAATTTACATCTAATTTTGCAAGTTACAAATACAAAAGGTTTGTGTTTAAGCTACATATGTGTATAACCTGAGAGTATTTACATTTCTCTGGTTGAATAATTCATTAAAATAAATACCTTTATTTTTCTCTTTACTTTATCAATAAGTTTCTCAAATTTTCTTTAAAGGAACGGAAAAACACAAAACGAGATTCATGCGTACACATGTGCGTACAGACGTCACGGTAAAAGTAGCCAAAATGGGTGGTACATGTATACTTACTTACATACAGAGTGTTTCATAAAGGACTCCTCAATTTTGAAATGTCATAGCTGTTGAACAGTCAGAGAAAGAAGGGTGAAACCAGTGTCATGTTGGACAGACAGGTTTGGAACTTTTTGTACTGTAGTTTGCACAAATAGTTCCAAGATTGGACATCAGAGGATGCTACAGTCACAGGGCATTGTCTTTTATCTAATTTCTGAAAGTGTGCTTCATGAGCAGAGGTCAAAGCACGTTACAGCGGTTTCGATACGGCCACCTTTTAGAGCAATAATATTACCCAACCGAACGATTAAGTTCAGAGCCATTCGTTTTAATGTTTCTACTAAAACGAATGCACATGCCTCAGAGTTAAATTATTAAATTTTTTCTAAAATTTCAAGATTCTTAGAGAAGACAATGTTTTTCAAGTGTACTTAAGTGTACCTCTCTTCATAAGGTGCACTTAAGTACAGCCATCTACTTAACTTCACTGATGAAAATTCAGTGAAGTTAAATACTTCAAGTGTACCTCTTCCTTAATAAGAGGAAGTCACATCGATTGAGATACGGGAATATGGAGGTCAATCCATACCAATGCCTGCCACTCGAGAAAAATTCAGAGCAATGACCGGGTCACTGAAGTAGTCCTCGAGAAATTTTCCCCTACTCATGTCAGCGATGAAATGGACATACTTCGCAGCACTATTAAAACTCGATGTATTTCTGGCGCCATCTATTGGCCAATATTGGAACTATTTCTGGAAATCTGAGTTAACAAATTCAAGACCAGCCGGTTCACTTGTTTCACATTTCCCTCTTTCACTGCTATGTCTTTGGGGAGTCCTTTCTGAAAACTGTAAATGAATACATAATACTACATCCTTGCAGACATCAAGCAGTAACTTTTCAAAGTCGCTTCAGGGATGGTGAGAATCTATTTTTCTGCTACCACAACTGGGTACCACAACTTTTTTGCAATAAAATTACTTTCTTTTCTTCGTACAAGTTAGTAAAAAAGTAATAGAACTTGTATTAGAACTTTCCCAGCTTACTTAATTTAAATTATAATAATTTGATTGCAGCTAGACGAGTTTGTACTACTTTATAGATGCATACAAATATTATATTGTATTCACGTCAAGATCTCTGTTTGGTACTTCACGAAAATTAACTATAACGTGAAAATTCAGTGAATTATCATCATGATGTATATACTACGTATTAAGATATAAATTTTGATAAATAACACTACTCAAATATTAATGAAATATATTGAAACAGATAGTAGCTGTTTAATTCACTGACAAAACTGCATGAATTTGATGGCAATTTATAAGATGCTATTTCCAATTGGGATTATTCTCAAGCATCTACGAAGTTCAGCTACACATCACTCTAAGTCCAAGCAGTAATCACTTAGCCGTATTGTATAATCTGATAATCAAGATCACATGTGCAGTGAACATAGGAATTCGCTATATGAAGTTCTCAATCATCAAATTTTGACAAATATGAAATACAATTACCTTTGAATGTTAAGCCTTTTCATGCAAGAAAAGCGTGTCATTGTGTAGTAAGAAACAGATTTATCACATGGGCAGAAATTTAATTCATTATTTATATTTAATATTCAGTTATAGATGAAAAATTTAATAAAGCTTCAATATTAACAAAATGTTTTTTGATAAGTTCATTCTCATTTTGGGAACTTTAGAATATTTATAAAACTTTAAATTTTAGAGTTGCAGAATTGAAACCGATTTGCTTAAGTAATGTTTAACTACTTTTGTTAAACTTTCTTCCTCCACTTAAATTAAGTATATAAGAACAAAAGGAAATTATGTAATGTATATAATTTCCTTTTATATATATTATACAATTTCCTTATATAAAAACCATATATAAGAACAAAAGAAATTTTAAATTACTTGGGAATAGTACTCCAGTAACACAGGAATTGCACACATTCATAATCAAGAAATGTAAAATTGCATTATAAATGTGAACACATTCATAATGTGTAACTTCATAATCATGGTCAGATGGGCAGTGAACATAGGAATTTGCTGTATGAAGATGTCAGTCATCAGCTTTCGGCAAATCTGAAATATAATTACCTTTAAATGCTAAGCAAATTCATTAAAGAAAAACGTAATCGTGTAATAGGAAAGAAAGCTATCACATAGTCTGTTATTTAATTTATTTATTTATAATTAATATTCAGTAATGGATGCAAAACTTAATAAACTTTAATATTAACAAAAGATTTTTGATAAGTTCTTTAGCATTACGGGAACAATAGAATATTTATAAAACTATAAATTTTAGAGTTACAGATTTTAAACCTATTTGCTAAAGTAATTTTATTTATTGTTAAACTTTCTTCCTCCACCTAAATTGAATGTATAAAGACAAAAGTTTTAAATTGCGAGTTAATAGTACTCCAATAATAGAGAAATTTCACATATTCTAACAATTGTAATTCTTAAAATCGAGCATGTCTGATTAAATCACTCTCGCATGATAGGGTGGCGAGGTAATTTTAATACTTGAGCCTCTCAATACAGAAAAAAATTCATCAAGATAGTTTTTGTTTTTCAATTTTTTTTTATAATCATATCAAATTTCTTTTCTTATCTGACTCGTCCACGATTCAGACATTCTAGGATTGGTGTTCACTGCTGGCTCATAAGCAGTACTCTCAGGTTCATGGAGCTACTCACCCATGAAAGAGTTTTTAAATTAATGTTTCTACATTAATTTAAGCTAATGTTTAAAATGTGCTAAAATTAATGTTTTAACACATGTGCTAAAATTAAATGTATTAATGTGTTAAAATTAATGTTTTTACATTAAGTTTAAATTAATGTTTTTACTTAGTGCTAGTATAATTTATGTTACTCCCTGTGATGAAGATCACATATATAATTTTAATAATAATTTAGTTTGTGCTTCTTAAATGTAATCTATCCAAAATAATGTATTCAGAATTATTTTTCTGTTCTCATTTTTCTATCACTTAAGCTTTTAATCTGTATATTCGCTTTATCCCATTCTTCTTAATTGTTTATTTGTCTCATCAGACCTGTTCTGGCCTAAAAATAGATTACATTACGTCCGTTTGCAATAGCAACGGCTTAGTGCTTACTCCCTCTTTCTCATAGCGTTGGCGTTATTATTTTTTGCTGGCCTGCGACATGTTTAAAATTATTTTCTCACGATTCCGTCATTTTCATTTTATTGGATCAACTTCGTCACACTCCCTTGAACACAGCAATATACAATGAAATTTGAAAATCAAGCTTTTTGTACAAATTTTTCGTCAAACTAATCAACAACGCTTGTTTCCAATGCTACATTCTATACTAATTAAACTTTTCCTATGGTAAGTAATTTTCTAAATGTACAATTTGCAATAATTTTTATGCATATATTTTATTTGTAGCTCATTTGTTCTAAATTTTATCAAATGAAATAACCGTGTAAATATCGCCATCGTTACTTCATGATTAGTTTTTATGTTCTTCTTGAAACCACATTTTTACATTTGAATATTCAAGGAAATTTAACTTCATGAATGATGGTTAATGTTGAAAATCTATGTCAATATTATGTTCTATACAACTTAATAACATTATAATGAGCAAACTTAGTTGGTACACTAAAGTCAGTTTTAACCCAGGTAAATTATGCAACATGTTTGCATAATAGTCAAACACGTTACATAATTTATTATTCGTCATTTGTCAGTTTGCATATTCGTCAGACAGCTGGGAGCTGAGAATGTTTTCAATTTTCAAAATTTAATTGAATTGAGAAAATATACAGACTACGAAATGGTGATTTCTGAAGTAAACGTGTTTTAAATAATCAGCTTAAAATGCTTTGTGCCCTTTTCTGAGAATTACGAAACTCAATTAGAGAAGATTAATTAAAGCAGAGTTAAGCCATTTTTGTGTTATTTGTAATACATTATTATAGTATTTTCTAAAAAATTTAAAATTTTATTTGTAACAAGATTTTCCTGTGCGAAATCGGGGAAATATTACTTTATATTTTACGTGGAAACTAAAAAAAAAATAATAAAAAAAAAATAAATAATAAAAAAGAGTTTCTTTTGAATAGTTATTAGGCATCAATTTTGGCACTTTAGTGTTACTCACAGCTATTACCTATCTTAAAATTTGATTCCATAACATTTTGCTCATTCTGGATTTGTTTGTTTGATAGATCGAGGTTTGTGACTTCAGTCTTGAAGACGATCTCTTGCCTCCATTTCGACATTTATTTTATTCCAAATAACAATCATTAATAATCACAAAATAATGCAACAGACTCACAAACACGGGGAAGAAGAAATTCATAACCCTAGGTTAAGGAAACTCGAACCCCAGATTCCACCTCTCGCAGGCGAGTGTGTGAGGCAGTCAGGTGTGCAAATCCTCTCAAATACAGGGGCCTCGCTGACCTAAATTCATATTTATGGGAATTCCCAACATAAAAGCAAATATTTTTTATTCAATATTTTGGGGCTTAGTGGTTGAACACGATGGCTATTTTCCTAAGATTTGTGTTTCTAAAGCTTAAGAGATTCCGTAATTTTTGTCTATGAACTTTTAACAGCGCAGCTAACACTGTTTATGGAATGCACAAAAAGCAAAAACGATCCAGTTAGAAATCGTTGCTTTTTTTACAGATCGCTCAACCAAGTCAGAAGTCAGAAGTATCAACGAAGTCCGAAGACTTGTATCTAAAGAAGAAAAAAAAAAAGCGGAATATCTGAAAGTTCCCAAAAAACAATGGCCAGCAGACTCTGGAAATTCAATGAGAATTTCACTTCACTGCCTAATAATTTTGAAAAATTAAAATGAAATGAACGACTTGAAAACTTTTAGTTGCAACTTCAAAATTTTTTCCATAATCAAATATTGTTTCACCTTTCATTCAAGCAGTTTAAAAACCTTCAAAGATTCTTCAAACTGACTCGTGAAAAGTATAGCAAACTTGATTTATTAATATACGTGTAACTTTTTATTATTATATTTCCCATACAAACAATAAATATTACTAAAGAAACTTCTTCCTCGCAGGAAATGCTCAGCCTTACCTGTAATCTGTTGTGATGTCATTTATTTCCGTAGTAATAAATCCTTTTATACACTCGGGATGAAGAAGTGTAGTGAACGGCAGAGGATGCTTCCGAAAAGAAAAATCATAAGAAAATAATATTTAATGTTATCTAGCTTCTTATCTACTTTAAGAATAAGATTTTAATGATGTGATTTTATCTTAAAGCTCTTTTTGTAGAAACCGGATAATTTTAATGTAACTTTCTCATTATAATAACGCACTTTCATGTGCTTATTTTTTTACGAATAAAAAGAGTTTAAATAGAGTAGACTTAAAGACCGATTTCATAATTATTTTGTAAGTTTTTTTAATGGAACGTCTTTTATTGTGATTAACCCTTTCGCTCCCAAGCTGTGATTTGGAATACTTGCTCCATCTGAACCATCCACAAAAAATTATTCATTGTAGTATTTGACTTTATGTCTTTCTTATCAGTTCTTCGAATAGAGATCGTTAATAAAAAGTTCACCAGAAGTAATTAATGGAGCAGATCCAAGTGTGATAAAATTAGTTATTCCTCAAGATATTAGACTAGTAGTCCTAAAACATCCACGAGATTCTTCGAAACCTAAGCGAAAGTCAGGAAGATCGGCTATCTACATCATGCTACTAGAGAGGAAAATTCCACTGTCTTAACTGAGAAGCATAAAATAAATTTACAGGTAAAAAGAAACGCAAAAAAAGAGATACAGCCTAGACCCATCTTTCTAACCAAAAATTGCAAAAGGGAAATCGTTTACCATTCTTCAACAAGTACCTTATCTGACAAGAAATATCTCTCATTGGAGAAAAAGAGCATTATTTCAATATACAAAGATTTGGTGAGTAGGAAAATCTTGACATCAGTGACCTTGAGATGGGTGATCTAATCCTGGTTAAATTTTTAGGCAAAAGTTCGGTAAAATACTTCGTATGGATAATACGGAAGATATTGCCCGATACTGATGGGGTCGAAACGAATTTCATGAAGCGTTTGCTTCCACGAACGAAAAAAATTCACTGTTGCATTCCGAAAGAATAACGATATCTGCGTCCATCATACAAACGATGTAGTGCTTTTATTGCAAGCTCCCGTTACTTCAACAGTGAGGTGTAGAGATCAATACAAGTTCATTTGTAAAGAACTTTTCAATTATACTGTACAGTAGGCCTGTGAGACACCCAACCCCAACACCTGTGACAAAATACCACATAGCGGGGTAGGTTGTCTCATCGCAATTTTGCATACAAAACGATGATTTTCAATGGGGAAAAAAAAAATGCTTCTTAGTTTTCTGCGTTAAAGTGTATATAATACGACGTATGGCAAATTTATAAGCTACGAGTTTTATTTAAATATTATTGTTACTAGTTGAGTTTTTTTATAAACATGCGAAAAGTGAAACAGCGTACCTCTCCTCCCATTACATAGAAATCTGTTCTCACCTCACATTAAACGTGATCGAATTCAATACTACTGTGAGAATGCATTGATTTTCCACTTGTCTCCAGTTCAAATTGCATTATTAAATACATATTTAGAGCATTTTGTGTAAATGCTATTGGAACAAACTATAAATATCACCTGTTACTTGCTTTTTTGTTGTAGACATCTCATTTTATTTTCTCAATGCAATTTATCGATTGTCTATAAACAGCTTCAAAAAAAAAAAAAATTCCCACTTGCTCTTTATTTCGCCGTCGTACATCGAACAGCAAAGTTATATATACCATTTGTTTGCAAATAACGCGTACTTTAATTTACTATTAATTTAATTTGCACAAGGGGCCGTCTTCATATTTAATTCTGCATCAACTTCGTTTTTCTCAATGGCAACCCCATATTTTAACTTTATTAAACGAAAGAAAGCCTTCAAATTACCCTAAATATAAATTGTCACCAATTTTCTACGATAATTTCCGGAGATATTGCGAATTCATTTTTGCGCGTTTTTAAGGGACTTTTTGCAAATTGAAAAACGCTATTTTTAGATTCCGAACTTTTCGCCTTTCATTAATTTCGCTCGCGAGAATTAAAAGAAATTAATATTATTTTCAAGGAAAATATTGTTTCCATCTCTCTTAAAGTTTTTGTACCGAAAATATCAAGGGTAGAATAGAATATTTAGTCTGTGGTCCAAATGACCCGTGAGTTCATAACTTCCTTGGTTCATACACATGATTTAAGGGGGAAAATGCAAAATGACTGCTCACGATTTTGAAACTCTGTGTAATTTTGAAATTGTTATTGAATATTTCCGTTGATGGTTCTTTTAGACAGGTGAAATGTTGGCAAGAGTTAGAGGCTGCTCTCAGATCTTCTGACTACAAGCTTGAATATTACTCATCTATGGTCGAACTTGAAGAATGATTTCCTGATAGAAAATTTATTTGTTTGAATTTCATGTAAAAAACGCAATTACATTTTTGCCGACCCAATATTATCACTGTGTTTGTTATTTCACTTTCTTCATTTAATACTATCGTCTGCAATGTGCAATATTCTTAAGACTTTTGGCGGTATTTCAATTTATAGTTGGATGAAAATTTTTTACAGAAAAACGTGATTTTGAATGTTTGATAAAGTATGGGGAAGTCCAAAGACCTAATGTTTTCGATAATAAAAAAGTTCACATTCATGCCTGGAAAGTTGAGGATGTTAGTTTTTCAGAAATAGGACGTTGCATTAGACGACATACATCTACTGCATCTAATTCTATAGCTTGAAAATATTTTATTTGGGAGAATATGGTATCGGACGCAACAATACACGCTTTATAGAATCCCCATCAAACTGTAATCTTCAAAATTTGATATTTTTAATACTGGTATCTTTTACTGTGTTTTTGCACAAAATAAATCTAATTTACATTTATTTTATGTAATTTTCAAAAAATTTTCACTTAATAAATTTATATATGGTCCCTTAACTCATGAAAATAACACATTTTATTTAATATAAATTAAACTACTGAACGTAAAAATTTGAAATTTTGCACAGCCATGTAATATTATTTTCTACATCTATTTCCATCGAAATTTGGCTAGGTCGCTATTCATAATTTTTTTTAATATTAATTTAATAATTCATAATTCATATTAATAATTTATTAAAATTCATAATAACATTAAATTATGTTTGGGTCGTTTAGTTCTAGAAGTACAAATAAAAATCAGCTTCTTACTACCAATATTATATTAGATATGAATTGAAGTATGAAAAAATATTTTAACATTGGGGGAGGGGGATTTCGGGTGCTCATAACTCACTCATTTTCTGCCCAAATTTATTGAAAATGGGTGTCCGGGGTTAAAATGAGCTAAATTTTTGAAATATGAAGTGAAATCTAGGGGTTGCTATTGAGAAAAGAAAAGTTGGTGAGAATTTTAATATGTAGATGGCCCCTTGTGCAATTTTTATGCATAGTAAATTAAAGTGTGCGTCAATCGTAAACGATTGGTATCTGTAACTTTGCTGTACGACGAACGACGGCCGAAAAATTTACAAGTGGGACTTTTTTTTCCGCAACTGTACTTACTGTAACAGTAAAGGTATAAAAAGGTTTCATAAAAATAAAACTTACTATAAAGGAAATTTAGGAATATACCATTTAAATTAATTTACTTTACATTTTCCATGCATTTCATTGTATTAAAATTCAAAATCAAATTTGTAAATGAGACACGACTTTTCGAGGTATCATCCTTTACGATGATGCCAGATATTTTTCAACCCCTTCTTTATCAATCATGAAAAACTCGTTGGAAATAAACAAAAAGATAAAAAATCCAGGCAAGGTATTCAAGACAAGATATTCCTTTCCTCCAGGTTTACACATGATACTCGAAATCACACTTTACTCAAAATGCTCTTTTTTTAATATCTAAAGATCCTAGTGTCTGAAAATTACCCGACAAAATAGCTAGTAAAATATGTCCAAATCTAGGGTTATATTGCTCTTGTTCTTATCAATTAGTTATCTTCCTTCTTATCCCAAAGGAAGGAAGCTAAACAATGTAAGGTATTATTAGCTATGTTTCAGACTCTTTATCCATTACTCAAGTAAACGTTATATGTTAATAAAAGATTTACTTACGATACATATACGATTATACGATTACACTTACGATACATATACGATACATTACGATACATAAAGATTTAATTACGATACACATACAATAAAATAAATCATGCTCCGTTATTTATAGTAAAATATAGTTACCAGAGCATTATTTATAGTAAAATATAGTGAAATAAAGTAAAATATAGTAAAATACAGTAAAATATAGAACTGCGACAAAAAAATTATTAATATTTTATAACAATTTTTTTTAAACATTGTATTGCGGGTGAGACGTATAACGTGTTTAAAAGTTTTAATAGTGAAATCGCATGCATTTATCTCAAAATAATGATTGCATAATTACATGTAGAACATTAAAAAGGATTCAAGGTGTACACTGGTTAAGGAAATCTCATTTAACACATAGCTGTGCATTTGACTGCTATCTAATGAGAATTACAAAAAAATACAAGAGGTGCGGCATCTGTCTCGGATGGGGCTACTCTCCCGGAATTACCCTATATATTTTATACCATCATTTCGAAAGCTTTCAGATACAATAGCTACAAAGAAATATGTTTCAGTAAATTTAAAACAAATTAGCTTCGTATTCCTTACTATTTTTTCAGATTTAAAACTACGTCAGGCTGACGATATTAGGTTCAATAGTTTACGATTGAATAAATAGGTGGATTCAAAACTATTCATCATTGGTTGACGATATTAGATTCAATAGTTTACGATTAAATAAATAAGCAGATTTAATTTCAGGTGCACATAATACATTACTGAATTTATAGATATGACGTAAGTGTGATTGTAATGATTTTCACATCAACACTCCAGGTTTTGCTACAGGGTTTCTACAGTTTTGTGACATATTTCGTACAACATAATTACTTTTAAAAATAAAATAAAGGAATATCGTTATGTAGCGTGTAAAAAAAAATATTCAAAATATACAATAAAAATATCTTTGTCTTAGAAGACAACTAAATCCTTGAACTTAGTCTGTCGCTGCTCACAATAGCAACTCGTATGGTGCACAGCGTGAATACCATCCAACGTTGTGTCACATGCTGGATTCAGGAAGGTCTACGTGCATGCCGAAGAGGAAGTGGTGCGCACAGGTGCACGTCATAGCACACAGACCGGCGTATTCTCCAGTTGACTATTCGAGACCCTTTCTCCACGGCACGTAATATTCGAAGCCGGTTGCCTCCAAGAGCAGGTGGATCTGTGTCCACCCAAGCCATACGCACCAGAATGCATGAAGTACAGTTACGTGCACTGGTACCAGCAACAGGGGTACCATTGACCACTCAACAGAGGGCTAGACGCCTGGCGTGGTGTCACCATCATCGTACCTGGACCATGTATGACATCGGGTATTGCCATCGAGCGTCGCACCAGTCCTACACTGGGCATAATGTTTGATCACAGGACTCATTGGTACACATTGAAGGCAGTTTGACAGCGGACCGCTACGTCACGCAAGTTGCGAAGCCTGTTGTTCTGCCCTTGTGGCAGGGCTCACGCAAAACGGTTTCCAGCAAGACAATGCCAGGCAACATGTCACACGGCAAACTTTTAATCACCTCCCAGCATTGATTTCCTTGCCTGGCCGGCAGCTTCTCCAGATCTGAATCCCATCGAACACTTAGGGGATCTCATTGGACATACATAATTTGATTACCTCTGGCGCAAACCATGGATGATCTGCGCACAGAAGTGGGTGTGGCTTTACAGAAGTTTCCTCAGACAACCGTCAATGAACTCATTGATAGCATGCCTCGTCGGATTGAGGCCTGTATAGCTACCCGAAGTGTGCGCACTAGATACTTAATAAATTAATTTATAATGATTTTACTGGTCTTTTTTTTTAATCATTTGCAAATCCATCTCACTGCTATCGAGGCTGAAATTTGCATGACGCTACGTGCATTATTTCTTGGTGCTGCAATTTCACTTTTGAGGAGTGTATATATGAAGTTTTGTGATTTTATTTGGTGATTTAAATTTGAGCTTTCCTTAATATTTATAAATTTATCTAAATACTTTTCTGAAATATATTTTTATTCTTCCTTTCTTCATCTCTTATCGCCTGTCATTTTTAATGCATATTATCAAATGGCAACAATATGTTTATTCTTTATACCTTTTTTTTTACGTTTTGCATTTTTATTTATTGATTGTCCATTATTTTGAACAAACTTCACTTCGTATTATGAGATAATAATTAAGTATTCCATGTAATTATATGTTCAACATTTGATTACGTAATATTAAAAACAGTTATAAATACAATATTTTAATCTATTTATGAAACTATTTAAAAACTCGAAGAAGAATTTTAAAATTCATCAAAACATCTCACCCTAGACGCATTACGCTTTTTTACATACATCAAACCATTCTATTTTCTGCTTAAAGCTTCGTTGCATATAAACTTATCGTTTCGTAGGATGTCAACTATTTTCTGCATGAGTTCCTCTTGTGTGGGGAAAATGCTTCGGTATAAGCAGTTTCATATTCTGTATCAAGCTATAAGCATAAAGAAATAAATCACTTATACAAGCAAAGGTTTTGCTTATAAAATCATCCAATCACCTATGGGAATCCAGTAATGCAGTATGGACGGCGAAGAAGGGATGAAATATATTTTCGATTTTCCCCTACCATAAATAATGTGATGATACCTGTGATGTATCGCTCAAGGAAGGATTTAGAAAGCCACGCAAGATGGATTTTGACGCATTTTACTTAAGAAGGACGTAAAAAAAATCTACATCTTTTTATTATGACTTAATATTTTTAAAACTGTGTGACGAAAGAAACAAAGTTTTCCTTCAAAAAGTGCTTATTATTTCTAAAAATAAATGTGTTAAATATTATATCATTTAAATGTTTCACTAAAAACTGTCAAGTTAGTAATAAGCCTTATTTATTTTATTATATAATTTTAAATAAACGTGAGCTGTTTTTAGCAATATTAATGAGATTACACAGATCCATATATTGGAAGTTATAACACGTAAATTGTACAACAGAAGACAAATGTGATTGTGATTAAAAGACTATCATTCAATATATGAAATAACTGAAATAGTTTTTAAAGTACTTTTAATTTATGCATGATTTGTGTAATACTAGTAGTAGTTCAACATAAACCTTGCTCATAGATATTTAACTCTTAATCATTTTAAAGGTATGTGTAAAAATATGTGTATTTATGCATGTTTTAATATTTTAGCAGTTTTTGATTAAGCTGTGAAACCATGAAGTTTAACATTTTATTGCCGATCGTAAAATTTGATAAACATTAGCCAATTATCATACTGTTGTATAATTTATGAATTTGATTTCCACAAATTTCTTAAAGATGTCATAAGACAAGTAAATGTTTCACACTTAAATAGCATTTTTAAGTGAAAAGTATTAACTATTCACGAACTTAATGCGATAACTTATTTCACGTCTGAGGGCAACTGAAAGAAACTGGAGAATGTGATAAAAATGGCTGCCCGTTGAAGGGTGAAGAAAGTTATTTTAACCTGATATATTTATTTTTTAAATTACCTTTTACATTCAAAATTTTTCTTGTGCACTCTTGTGCATATATGAGATATTAAATGCGTTCAGAATTTTTTTTTTCGCTTTGATTAATTTACACAGAAGAATATTAAATTAGAAAATTTAGTTTTGACTACAGACATCTAAAAAGTTGTTATTTAATTAAAATTGCAAAGATATAAAAATATTGAGCAGCATGAGAAAAGACTAATCAATATCATGAATAAGAGTAAAAATGTCTGATCTCAGACATTCAGGCATAAGCTGTTTATCAGAACTTAAGTTCTTCTATCGCCTCTTTATAAAAATGTAAAATAGTTTGATAATGTCATTTTTCCGTACTTGCACAAAGAGAATAAACTATATCCTGTAACGTATTTTATGTTAACAAACGGAATTTTTAATCTTAAAATATAACAAAAATGCTTTTATTACAATAACCATTATAACTGACGCTTTACAGAACTATCTTCAATTTTAACACAAATATTGTAAGAACACCCGTCTCTTTTTGAAACATTCATAAAATGACGCATTAAGCATCAGCAAAAGGATGTCTGTTAAAAGTGTCATTACCAGATGTGCATCGGTCGAATTCTCTACGTGTTTCCTTAAAAGTTTATAGTTTCTCACAGATTTGTAAAACATACCTGATTGAACAAATAAATACATCCTCACTTTAAATGTGTAAAGGAATTTATTTTTTTTCAAAGCTTGCAATATATTAATTAACAACAACGAAAAAAGGTATGAATTATTTGTAAAGGGAATCTATCTCAGTGTTTAGTAAGATTTCGAAACAAAATCACTTTAAATATTTCGAAAATATGTAAGAACTGAAACTTGTGACATAAAACATGCAACTTAAAAAAAAGTGCAAAGTGAAAATAAAATGTTCTGCATCGTTTTCGAACAGTTACTGCTAATGAAGCATGTCTCTCGCACACACCCAGTAAAAATAAAAGGCACCTATTTTACCAATTCAACCGCAACAGTTTGTGCAATAGTTAGTTTAAAATATTACAATACTTTTTATATAACTAGCGCAGATTAGAATAATATATGTCAATATTTCCGTAACGAAATTAGTTACGTAACAGATCACTATTTCTTTCTTCTAAAAACGCTAAAGTAAAAATATTATGCAGATTTATATATTAGATTACATGTGAAATATTCATTTTCTTCAAAAAATTTAATGAATCATCCCTTTGAACAAATTCAGCGTTATCAAAACTATTTGAACTTGATTCTTTAAGCTGTTAAGCTAAGCTTTGAACTTAAGCTCCATTTGAAGTCAATTCTTTTATTAATTACAGATTTTAAGAAACCGCTATTTCCGATTTATTTAAAATGTCACCACCATACAAAAGTGTTCCATAATTGAATCTCCCGTTCACAGTATTTTTAAAACAAAATGCTGGATTATTATTCCAATTCTCGTATTTCACTGGAATTGCGTTTTGAATATTAAATTTCTTGATACGCGATCGCATGAATACGCTTGTAAGGTACAAAATAGTCGTCTCTTTTCAATGAATTTCCCTGGAGAAATTATTGGCTTTGAATTTCATTCTGTCATCCTGAAGATTATGTATTAAATCATGAATTTTTTAAATTGCTTCAAAATCTTAAATGAATGATTCAAATAATTTTTCCTTTTCTGAAAACGGAAACTGGGAACCGATTCTGTCTTTATCTTATTAGACTATAGACAAAGTATATGCATTTATGTAAATATTAAAGATGAATGTATTTTATCGTAGTCCTTTTTTATATTCATCTTAGTTCAAGAAAACCATACTAGAAGATGCCCCTTTATTGTTTTAAATTTGCATTGTTAGCATTGCACCGAAAATATCCTGAGAATCATATGTCACAAAGCAGCATATTTTTGTTTAATTATAATTGTAAATATCAAATAATGTTATGCGTACAAAAAGTAAATTAAGTTATAGTATTTATTACAAATTCTTTAATATCTCATTACTATCGAAATTTATATTCTTTAGTTGGAAAAAAAGTATTAAGTGACCGATGAAATAAATATTATTTTCTTCTTTAATAATATTTCTTTAAGTTTTCATATTCAAAATTTTCTTAAATAAAAGTATTTACAATTGTCAGAAAATGCATTTCCATCGGTATTAAAGTAGATATTTTAACTCACAAAATAAGTTATAGATGAAACTTCATAAACTTAGATATTTCAATCCACTAGGCAAACCTCAAAATTAGATGAAATATGAAATACCACTTTTTTCGCTTAAATACTTCTTAGTAAATATTACGAAAATTATTCAGCTCTTTGTTCCATTGTATTTCTTGAGTAAATGCAAAATTTCAGTACCTTTATTAAAACTAATCTTTGGGAAAACTATTTGCTATCCACATCCTTTTCTCCGCGATAATCTCTGCCTTACATTTTGTAAGGCAACTAAAGTGTCTGTGCCTCTTTTTTCCTATTTTGTTTCATTTTATCCAACGTTTGACAAGCTATTTAGTTTTATGTACGTCACATCACCGCTTCTGTGGTCCTATTATATGGATGATTGCATAAAGAAACGTATTTGGAAATATGAGGATGAACATTTACCGATAGAAGAAAATTCACTGGTGATAGATCACATCATATCGCGTTGAAGAAATCTTAGATTAATTGCCTACCTTTGTAACGCTTAAAAAGAAATAAACGACGACGATACTATTTTTTATTGAATTGAGAAACAAAAAACCGCAAAATTTAATGATGGTTTTTACAAAATTTTCATAAAAGTTTAAGAAACGGATCATTTCTAATACCAATTGAACCCCAATTCAACGCTTTCACTATTATGTGCTTTTAATTTTATATAAAGTGCAGAAACATTAATATCCTATCAGCTGAGTTTCTACAAAAATGAAAAACGGAAACTTTTTATTAATGAACATCGGCTCACACCTTAAATCCAAATTTATTTTGAGGGGATAACCTTGATAATCTTTTCCAGAATTAATCTTATTCTCTTGGTTGATACCATCATTCCAATGCCAACAGATAGCATAGTCAACTTGATTTTGAACTAGGACATTTTTTTTAAATTTCCTATGACTCCAATTTAATTCTAAAAATCACTTAGCTATGCCGAATTGCTGAAAGTAAAAAATTTCTCTCAATAACTGTCATTCTCTAAAAAGAATAATATTAACTTTCGAAAAATATAATTCATTCTAAATTTGATATATATATTGATATATTGATATATTTGATATTATATTTTGCACGTAAAATAATCAAATTTACTCATAAATCCAATCCTTTAAGATATGAAAGGTACTATTTAAAAAAAAAACGGGTAATTTGTTTTCATAAAATATATTTTTTCAAAGTAATGACGTTATTTGTGCACTAACATAGTTTATGAAAATCTATTAAGTGCTTTTGTTTTAGCGTGGTTTGATTTAATGAATGTTATTTCATTTTTTAAAACTCTATAACTGATATCATTCCATCTTATTCTTATGTAGAAAATGCGCTCCTGAATCCGATTATGACCCCCCATTTTGCTTCTTACCCCCCGCTTTCTAGAGCCCCCATTATCCATTTTTTTTCACTGTTTGATAATTTTATGGCCATGAATTTAATTTGGAGGGTCGTAGAAAGGATTTTCTTAGCCTTTAAATATCTTCTGCGGGGGCTACATAGGTGAAAATTCCTAAACAACAATATTTGTGGAAGCGGGAATGGATATTTGGCGGGACTGGCCACCTAAAATTGAAAAGAAATCAATAAAAATTAAACCGTTTTTCTGGACTTTTTCGCAATTTTCAACTTATTTTCTACATATGGCAGCTTCAATCCTTGTTTCTCATTCAAACACCCCGAATAATAAAAATCTATAGCTACAGTATCGGTTTAAAGAGGATTATGACAACCAAGTCTCGAAGCCCTTGCAAGAAAGTTCGGAAGATTCACTGTACGGTGTTGCTGCTCTGAACAACACACACGCTTTGTATATTTTGAACAGTAAATATACTAAAGTAATTAAAAAACTTTGTAAAAAACACACATAAGAAGTAACAGGTAAGAGGATACGCACGTTTCGTTCAAAAATTGTTTTGAACTTCATCAGTCCAAGCCCTTCGTCGTAAAGAACACAGTGAACACAGGGAAAGAGTTCCCTGTGTTCTTTACGACGAAGGGCTTGGACTGATGAAGTTCAAAACAATTTTTGAACGAAACGTGCGTATCCTCTTACCTATTACTTCTTATGTGTGTTTTTTACAAAGTTTTTTAATTACTTTATCGTTTAACACCAGTATTTTGAGTGATTTTTCAGTAAATATACTGTTTGACACATTTTAAACTTAATATTGGTAAAAGGATTATTTTAACACTTAAATTTAGAAACAGAAATACAATACTTGTAGTTTTAATGAGGATAAAATCTTTGAATTGTCGTAAACCTTTAGATAGCTTTTTAACGCTTCCACATTGATGGAACACCTTAATCACAAAGAAAAAAAGCATGGTTTGCATTTAGAGACGTATTTTAATTTTTTAGGTAACACAGAAAAAAATATGATTACGCCGCTCATGCCGATAAATTGTGGTCAACGACAACATACAAGACTGTGCCGTGTAACATGTCGCTTAAAATGCATTTCCTTCATTCACACCTGAACTTTTTACTTTTTTAATTTAATTTTTTAAATAACCTTGTTTAGCAAATAAATTTTAGGATGTGTGAAAACAAGGGATTTACTGTGTAATACACGAATTGTCGAAATTATTTAGCGAGGGAAGGTTATACCGTGATTATTCCAAACTTCCTTGTAAGGAATTCGTGTTCTGGTTCCCCTTACCCACTTTTAGTCAAATTGTAGCTCTATGTATTTATTATTCGGGTTGTTTGGGTGATAAAATGGGTCTCAGGCTGGAAGATGAATTATGTAAAAAATAAATGAAAAAATCCAGAAAAACTTATGATTTTTATAGATTTTTTTATTTATTTAACCCTTTAAAGCGCAGTGTTCCCGCTCTGGGAACACCCAACACTGATGTTTTGACTGCTGCCAGTCACGAAGAAAAGATTTGATTTCTATAAAAATAGTTGCGGGTGACATAGCTCCGAATCCTTTACTTTTTAGAACGTCATTACCCGTAAAAAAATTGTCACGATTATTTTTAACAGCACTAACATCTGCTGAAAAATGGAAGAATGCGAGAACAGCTGGATAGATTGCCCAATGCTGAAAAAAGGGCAGCCGTTGCCATCACTCGACTTAACTACCAGCAAGATGGAGGACGATCGAAAGGTTTATCGTGTGCCACAGATCTAGAGGCCCTTTTTTGACGCAGCTGGCTGTGCGGTACAGCCAGCTACGTCAAAAAAGGGTCTCTAGATCTGTGGCACGCGATGAAAGCTTTCGATCGCTGGTAGTTAAGTCGAGCGATGGCAACGTCTACCCCTTTTTCAGCATTGGGAAAGGGTTGCGCCTCAAAGGGTTAAGGGGGAAATACCCCCTTGCCTTATATGTTCTTGTTTTAGAATCGTATATATTTCATGATTAAAATAAACAAATTCTAAGTCAGTTTATTTATTTTAATCTGCAGTACCTATATAGAATAGCACAATCTGCGAATATAATTTGAAACTACGTAAATTTTTTGGCAGAATTTATCAATCTCACGCAGTCTTTTTTTTATTTATGACGTTGCAGTTTTGACTTACGTAAAGAAATCCCAGCTAGTTCCGTTAGTTTACCCCTTTAAGTACTCTACCTGAGTATTATGGTGACTTAGACCAATGTTGTAAGAAAAAAAAAAAAAAAAAATATTTGCACAGCACGGTTGTGAAGAATGGCAATCATTTGTTAAAATTATTCAGTTTCCCTACATCTAATTCAATCCCAGATTTTCCCATTTTTATGAATTCCGGTAACAGAGAAACGAATTCCACTTTTATAGTACGTTTTATTCCTACTCTGTTACATCTGCAGATAATAAGTCTCTCCCCTCTGAGAATTGAATTTCTGGTAGACTTTTGTTGTATTCTCCGGCTGGCATCCACAGTGATATTCAGTTTGACGTGTGTCCCATTACAGCTTCCGGGCTCGAATTGTTTGAGATATTGGGCAGAAGTAGTTTAGAATGGAACTGCATAAAAGATTTCGTATGTGATTCTATTTCAAGTGAAAGGTTATTTCGTGGATTATCGGAACTTGTAGTAAAGATTAACCGTATTCCAAACAAAATGCAGTATATTTGAGACTACGGAGCGAGAAAAAAAGTATTCATTTATGCTCTTGAAAATAAATGTATCCAAAATATTTACTGAGTCAAGAGGTGTCTTTTTGGAATCCATCGCAGAACATGATACTGTAGCCTAGGGTTGGCGAACCTTTATGGATCAACGTGAAAGGTTTTCTAAAGAAATGTTTAATGAGGCCACAGACCATTCATTCATTCATCCAATCATTTTGGCTAAGTGATTTTGACTTAGTGACCGTCCGATCGTGATGCTTCATAGTGACCTTTGTTATTCATTTATGCATTTAACTAAAATGCAAATCGTTTTGATCGGTGGCGTACCCAAAATATTGTGTGGCGTGCCATGAATGGCCATTGGTTGGCCACGCCTGCCATTGATCCGCCACTCCTGCTGTAGCCGAATGGAAGAGCAATAAAGCGGTAAGGTGATTCAAGCAAAAGAAAATTTATCATTTTAAGTGACAATGTTAGCAGTTTTAATAAAACTAGTAAAAAAACTACATAATAATAAAGTAATATAAATGGTAGTTTTAATTTCGTAGATGTCGTAATTTGGTACTATATTCAAAACTAGGTGACAAAAAAATGCTAAACTGTCAACTGAAGCATGCTCTTGGTTATACCTATTTTTTGTTTTGTCGTCTACGCTCTATCTCGTACAAATCTTATTGAATTATTCACCGGATAGTCAATATACTTTTGCTATTTGTGCCACTTTCTTGTTTTGTTGACCATTTTTATGTGGTAGGGGTACCCACATCGAAACTTTTCCTGAAAAATTCATTCCTACACTTTTTACCATTCATATTGAAATTTAACAATCTGCAGCCATTTTGCAGTATGACTGCATACCACACTTTTTAACAATGGCGTTTGTAAATCTGATGAATTGCTCTGAAATTTGCAACTTTTAAGAAAATTTCGGGACAGAAGAGCTTTACTTAGCCTTCTGCTGGTTTAAAAGAGCTTTTTTTTTAACACGTTTAAAATAGCTCAACATCAGGCAGTAGGCAAAGAAAAAAAGGGAATGCACAGACTGTTCTTCATTGAAAGAACCATTTGCGCACATTTACGCATGCGTCAATTCTGGTCTGATTTCATCAAGTAGGGTTGAGAGGAAGTTCAGCTACGCTCTCTGTGTGTGTCACTGCTTTTTAGGAAAGAATTCCGAATTTTGAGAAACGCCTCTTATGCTTCCTCAAGACCTAACAAATTAAAAAAAGAATAGAAAGATTGTAATCTGGAATGGGACAACCTTTCACAAAAGACAGTACGAGTGAAATAGAACTTTAGTAAATCCCAATCGCAAGGATCACTCCTTTTCAAAGCAGAAAGATTTAGTAGTTTTTTGCCTTTGGGAAGCAAGCAGTATTCTGAAATCCAGTTAAATAGCACATGTTAAAAATTCACATCAGAAGTCTGACTTACTACAGCTTAGAAATGATTGTTGCAAGAGAAGATGGGAGTTTTATCTTATGTACGATTTGCAGTTCATATGGTACCAAATTGCTCCAGAATTCTAAATTTTCTACGCTTTTTGGTAAACAAGTGCAAATAAAAATAAAAGCTTTATAAATATTTAAACTTAATAATATCTAAAAATTACTTCAATAGTAATATAAAGAATCGAGTTTCTTTTCGAGATAATTAAAGTTATTTTCAATATATTGGGTAAATGATGCTAAAATTTAATTATCTTTCACAACGATGTTATCCCGATTCTTTGAATTATTGTTAATCAAATCCATTACTAAAAGGTATTGGTGGAGTTTCATAAATTTATTATGGTAGTTAATTCATATAACATAAATTTTTGGGTGAAATCAATACACTTTAATATTCTTATACAAATTTTTTATCACTAGATGTTTGTGCTTAAAAATTATTAATAATAATGGATATCATTTTATGTAAGAAGCTCTATACTTGTAAATAGCAGTATAGTTTTTAGTGTTAGCAATAAAAATAATTTTATTTTCCGTAACGGCCTTGAGTCTGTTTTGAAAGTTAAAACAATAAACATAAATTTATGATAAGTTATAAAATGTCATCTAGTAAATCATATTTTATTATAAATATCTATATAAATGTTTGCCTTCGTATTATGTATTTTCAGTATGTTAAAAAAAGTAATAACTAAACAGTAAAAACAAATAAAACTTAACAGTAAATTTCTTTACGTATTCACTTTACGCAATTGGAATTTACGTTTATCCTAAAAAATTCTCCATTTATTCCGAACAATAAAAAAATGACATTCCTATTTTTTGAGCTATCTTATTTTCAATATGCTTTCTCCTGACAATCATAAGTTTTCCTTCTTTTGTTGAAAGGATTTGGTATAGTTTTTTATTGTGTTTCTTTTGTAGCAATGGCGATGATCTTCAGTTTGAAATGTGCCACAATGCTGCTTTTGGCATCATATTATTTGAATGACTGGGTACATACGGTGAAAATAACTCTATAGAATAGGTAAAAATGTCAGATTGCATTTTTCAAATAAAAAAAATCAAAGGAGAAATTACGTGAATGCTCTGTGTTTAAGCCACTTTGTCATAAGGATAAAGTATTGTTATCGATATGACAAGTAAATAATTATGAGAAGAAATAATATTCTTTGGAAATATTTGAGAACTAATTTCATCAAGAAAAAAAAAACGTATCATTAATGCTTTACATGTATGTATGAAGAATTACATATGTATGTTATCTTGCACTATTTGATGTTTTTGTAATGCAATATAGATTAATAATGCAAATGCATTAGTACTGTATTTGAGTAAAGCAACTTAGGATTAGATATGAAAATCTCTCAGTTGGACCCTGATAAATTTTCTTAATTTGCAATCTGGATACAGGTCTATTCATAATACCTACATCGATTTATCCTATTTTTAAATCAGTATCCCTTTTGCAAATAATCGATTTTAGCATAAAAAAATTTACTGTTCTAAACTTGAAAACAAAATGCCGCTAACATCTATAAAATAATAAGTAGAACTAGAATTTATGAATCTATGTATTCCCTATAAGTACTAGATCATGGAATGAGACACATCTGAACCCGCCAACCCAATTTTGCCCCAATCCCATTTTTTTAGATTTCTCCTCCATGAGTTGGTACTTTTACCCAGATGAAAATATCTCTAAATCGATGCATTCACTTGCAGGTAGACTCACAAACGATAATTCTAGTGCATGAATGCATCGTACGATAATTTCTCGTTACACAAACTAGTCATTCTGGTGTGATTAACTAAAATAGTACGGACTAGAAACTCTTGAGCATTTTGAGTATACTAGTGTGTATCACCTACAAGCAGAGCTCCACGATCTGTTCTTCTAGTTTTTTGAAACAGTAAATAACCATCTATACGTTCTAGATGAGAGCGGATTTTGTTTATTCTCCGTGTATAACCAAAGTCTCATTGTCAAATTTCCCTTTATAAAAACTTTTGTTCAAGTTATACATCCCTTATTTCAAGCTTTATTTTCAGTCATGTGAATATCGATTTGCATAAAAAAGCTACTTATATTTATTCTGAACTAGAGAAATTCTGAATTCACCACTCCTGCGTTTTATTTTGAAACACCTTTTCTCCTAACAAGTACAGACTTGCTTATTTGTTTAACGAAGGGGCTACTGGGAAAACTTACTCGTTCTTCCTCATTCCTAACACTTGAATAAGATTCATTCTGGCACATAGGCTACATTATCACTCCTGGAGTTGCATTATTTGATTAGCAGGCCCCAAAAAGAGAAAGCACTTGGGTGCGATATTTGTATAGCAGTAAATTCCCGTCTGCTATATGTCTTAGGTTTATTAAATCAATTTTAGAATATTATGACCAAAATTGAATTGTGTGAGAAATTTATAATCGTTGATATATTATTTTTTTACACACCACGTAAATAGTAAAGATATTTTACTTAAAAGTGCGTAGATATTTTATTTTTCAAGTCTGTATTCTATTGTTATTAATTCTATGAAACTGGGTTCCTTTTTGGTATTCGCATTTTTAGTTTAATATTTCATATTTTAAATTTCCTGTGCTGACGTAAATTCGTTATGGTACATAGTTTTAGTAATTACGAGGAGATTAGCTTTGTAATTACGTAGTAATTACAAAGTGATCAAGTGACTTTTTTTTCTTTTTGTGATTATTTCGCTTCGTTGCCTATTACTTTTTTTATTAATAATATGAATATATATTTAAATATGAATATATATTATATTATATTATTTATATTTAATAATATGAATATATATTAAATATAAATAAATATTTTTATCAATATTGCTCTACTGTGGTCTGGTATTTATTTTGCAAAAACTTTTCTCAGAGTTTATACATTTTATGTGTGCACTTTTGTGTAAACTTGGTCTTTTGTAGTAACTAGATTCATTCCTTTCTTCAAAAATAAAACTTTTATGGTTCTCTAAACTGAGCTCTTTATTTTTTAATTTTTGGCAGCATCATTTTAGAAGCACTTTCCATTATTTTCAACTTTTTTTAACTATGCTAAGCTGGTGTAGGGAACACTTTGTAAACTGAAACAGATAGATTAAAAAATAATAATAATATTTAAATCTGTTACTTTAACGAAAAGAAGTTATTTAGATGTGTAATATCACATTATCAGTCAATTTTACGAACTATTTGAGTGGTTCCTTTGAGTTTGTAAAAAGGAGTGTCGATTGTATACAATTCTTTCATCAAGCTGAGTAGCTAGTATATATTTGAAAAATTATTGCTTTTTCATCTAGGCATTTCTTAATATAGCATTGTTTATAACTTACTTTGAATGGTTTTGTATAAGAAACCGAAATTCATCGGTAATATTATTTCAAATACTCAGGAAATTCTTTTCTATTAAACATAATCGGATATCGCTAATTCCGAAATTTCATCTGTTTATTGTAATATTCATTTTTAGGAAGAGGATATGTAACATAAACACTTTATAAGTTAAATTTCTGTCTGCATTTTCTTTGTTTAGGATCATAATATGTTTTACTATGTATGACGAAGTAAATAAAAATATTAAATCGTCGAAATTTTTGTGAATGAAATACAAAATTATGACTATGCATGAAGCATTATTGTTGTTATTCAAAGAGTAAAATAGTATCCGTAAATTAAGCAAAATTATATATATATAATTTTATGAGGTCTCAAAAATAATTTATAAAACGTGTGCAAAGTGTTTCATTAACGTTTTGTCATTGTCAATGTAATAATTATTTGAAAAAGAAATTTAAATTAAAAAGAAATTGTATTTTAATAAAGTGCAAAATAATTTGCATTCAAATAAAACTCATTCTAGGTAAAAAGTTTATTAAATTATTTCATAAAGTACAGTATATATTATATATAGGGCTTTACATCATATTGAGTAATATATCAATTATACCCATAAAAAAGCACATTAAAAAATGATGTTTTAAAAAATCAAAGAAATAACTTTGAAAAAAAACTGATAATAATAAAATAAAATACAATTTTTCGCTCAGTATGTTTATTAAAACTTTACTTACACTAAAAATCTCTTTCGTTTTCAGGATTTTGCAAGTTTATTAAAATAGCATGGATTAAACATTTTGTTACAGATGTAACACATAAATAGTCTAAATCACCTCGGGAAATCTTATTTTTTAATCACAGAAATTCGTAATATGTTTAGTTAAAATAATAAATATTAAGAATATAGCTTGTGATAATCCATAAATACTTATTTACAAATCAGATGACCACATCGATCATCAGTCAAAAGATTCCGATGATCAACATAAAGCAATGAAAAATGGTATGGCTGGATCTTCTTTTACTTCTTATTAATCTCTCAGATCAATCAAATCAGGCCATTCTTCTTGATGATCTCCTACGCCAAATTACGTAAGTCTCTTCAGAAAATTTTCTCAAACCCAGTCAAGGTAACTGATCACATGTTACGGTGGGACTTCACTGTCATTACATTTGGTGCAAGTTGGGAATGTTTCAGTACCATATGAGAATCTGAGAAGCCCCCTGAAGTGAATCGATTCATTTCCATTTGCTTTTCAATAAATAAATTGCAAGAGCAGTGACACTCATAGGGCACCACAGACACCTTTTCATATTTTAATAAACATAGAACTCGCAAGGTTTTGGTATCGCAGATTAACAAATTATCTAATATCTCAATGATAGAGTGCTAATGAATTTATGAAAAATCAAATGCTGAGCTCGCAAGAAAAAACAATTGTCTTAATTGAATCTTTTTATTCTAAAATCACAAAGGAAATTATGATTTTATAATCTCCTTTCCTCATTTAGATTCATAAATGAAAATATCAGATATTATGTATTGTTATCGAGAGTCACAGTGTGTCGTTCTTATAATGTGTTATAATAATAGACATCATCATATAAGTAATTAGCTGAAGTACCCGTCCTCGACGGGTTAGTGAATGAAAATTTCCAAAAAGCAAGAACTTTCGTCAACATTGTAGGAGTACACAGAATGGATGCCAAATATAATGTATGTATGTTGCCAAAGTAAAGAAAGCAAAGTTATAATTTCCATGTATTGTTAAAATATTACAGGTTAGAGAGTAACTAAGTAATATCATTTCATTCTCTTTAGTCGTAATTATGGGATGCGCGAACGAATATTTACGCATATTGAAATAATTTTCGCAAAACCTCAAAATTTAATCAATATTTTTGAAAAATTTGAAGCCTAGAATTTAAATTCAGTAACAACCTATCATGTCACCCAAATTCGTTTCATTCCCTGCAGTCTTTATTTCGTGATGCTGGATCAAATTTTGTGCATTTTAAAACGATTTTCGAAAAATCTCAAAATGTAAGCAAAATACTTTTAAAATTCAACGCCCATAAATTAAAATTAGCAACTACCTATCATATCACTCAATTTCGTATCATTCGTATTAGTCGTTATTACGTGATGCTTGAAGAAATATAAACGTATTTTGAGAGAATTTTCACAAAATCTCAAAATCTAATAAAAATGTTTAAAAAATTGGACTCCTATAGTTTATGTTCAGCAACCATCTATCGTGTGACCAAATTTCATATCATTCGCTTTAGTCGTTATTACGTAATACGGGAACAAAGATTCACTCAGTTTTAAACTATTTTCACAAAATCTCGAAATCTGATGGATTTTTTTTAATTAGATGCTTATAGTTTAAGGTGAGTGACCACCTATCATTTCACCAAATATCATTTTTTCACGTTTGCAGTTATTACGTGATGTGCGAACACAAATTTACGCAGTTTGAAATGATTTTCGCAAAAATTCAAAATCTAATCAAGATTTTTTTTTAATTTGACGCCTATGTTTTAAGTTGCGTGACCACCTATCACGTCACTCAATTTCATATCATTCGCTTCAGTCGTTTTTACGTGATGCTTGAACACAAATTTACGCAGTTTGAAACTATTTTCGCAAAATCTCAAAATCCAATCAGCATTTTTTTAAAAATTTGACGCCTATGTTTTAAGTTGAGTGGCCACCTATCATGTCACTCAATTTCATATCATTCGCTTCAGTCCTTTTTACGTGATGCTTGAACACAAATTTACGCAGTTTGAAACGATTTTCGCAAAATCTCAAAATCCAATCAGAATTTTTTAAAAATTGGACACCTATGTTTTAAGTTGAGTGACCACCTATCATGACACCCAATTTCATATCATTCGCTTCAGTCGTTTTTGCGTGATGCTTGAACACAAATTTCGCAGTTTGAAACGATTTTCGCAAAATCTGAAAATCTAATCAAGATTTTTTTTAATTAGACGCCTATGTTTTAAGTTGAGTGACCACCTATCATGTCACTCAATTTCATATCATTCGCTTCAGTCGTTTTTACGTGATGCTTGAACACAAATTTACGCAGTTTGAAACGATTTTCGTAAAATCTGAAAATCTAATCAAGATTTTTTAAAAATTCGACGCCTATGTTTTAAGTTGAGTGACCACCTATCATGACACCCAATTTCATATCATTCGCTTCAGTCGTTTTTACGTGATGCTTAAACAAAAAAAGCGTCACGGACAGAATGATAGAATGACAGAACGACAGAATGACAGAATGTCAGACAGACAAACTTTTTTTTGAGGGTCGCATCGGATTCCCGGGTGCTTGAAACGGATAGAAATCGCAAAATTTTTGAATTCCAAGAAATGTACAGACAAAAGTCTAATTTTATTTATATAGATATGGCCTAAATTATGGCTTTTAAACAAGGCGTTATACCCTACTTTTTGTCATACACTAAGTCATTCATTCTTCTCATGTATGTTCCACAAGGTCATTTTTAAAAGGCTTGCCTTATATTAACAAAACTAAACTCAAATACTAAAATCCCGTTTATTGTTCAGATTCTTATGTTGCAATATGGTTTTTCTAGCTGTTAATACTTTACGTAAAATAATAAAATTCAAAATAATAGAGCATCATGCTAAATGTGTTTGTTACAAATGAAATAACATTGCATATACAAGGTGTTCAGCGAACAATTTAATTTCAAAATTAATACTCTATAACACAAAGATCAATACAAGAATGTTACAGTACGTTTATTGTGTTTGTTACCAGTAAAAATTTTATTTGGAAGTATCGAAATAGTAACAACAATAGCTGCTAACATACAGTGGAGTACATAGGCTTTCTTTGACGAGATGGACAATGCGGACGTAATGTTAATGTTAACCCTTTGAGGCGCAAACCTTTCCCAATGCTGAAAAAAGGGCCGTTGCTATCGCTCGACTTAACTACCAGCAAGATGGCGGACGATCGAAACGTTCATCGCGTGCCACAGATCCAGAGACCCTTTTTGACGACAGCTGGCTGTGCCGGCATAGCCAACTGTCGTCAATAAAGGTTCTCTAGATCTGTGGCACGCGATGAACGTTTCGATCGTACGCCATCCTGCTGGTAGTTAAGTCGAGCGATGGCAATGGCTGCCCTTCTTCAGCATTGGGCAATATATCCAGCTGTTCTCGCATTCTTCCATTTTTCAGCAGATGCCAGTGCTGTTAAAATGAATCGTGACAATTTTTTACGGGAGATGACGTGCTAAAAAGTAAAGGATTCTCGTAGAGCTATGTCACCAGCAGCTATTTTTATAGAAATCAAATCTATTCTTCGTGACTGGCAACAGTCAAAACGTCAGAGTTTGGTGTTCCCTGAGCGAGAACACTGCGCTTTAAAGGGTTAAGTACAGCACTACTAACAGATGACTCTGCACGTCAAAATTGATTGACGATCATCGTGTATAAGCATAAATTCACGCTATGAAAGCAGTCACAATACAATCTTTTAAAAACGTTGATACATGCGACATACAGAGGTAAAGCAAAGGAATGATGAAATTTTTCATCACAGCCGGTAATTTTTCAAAAGGAAATGGATTCACATGCCACACTGACTGACGATTCAAGCTCATCCAGCATGTTAGCATATTCCCGATAGGCAGTTTCGTTCAATCTGCTCATCAGAAAGTAGTCGCAAGGAGTCAGATCGGGAGAGTAAGGAAACCAACCCATTATTGAAACCTGTGATTACAGCGGCACCTGTTAGCGGTTTTTGTAAAGACTATTTCGAAACTTCGATATAATTTTTTTAAAGATTACACAATGCGAGTGAACATACCGTTCACTGTCCCTTTCTACTAATCTGTGTTTTTGAAGTTTTTAACTTTGGAATCAGAGTATTATTTGCTTCACACCTTATACTACACTGCTTTTTTGCTCTTCTTGCTGAAGATCTTCAATATTTCTGTTCTTTAAAATTTCTTATGGGCAAGAAATAGTTTCTGTTTGCTTTACACATTTCGATTTCTTATTTATTCCTTCACGGGAGGAGTTTTTGGAACTGCGTATTTACAAATTCATCCTTTTTTTTCTGGCAATCTGTCACTGTTTTCTACTTAAGAAAATGCATTAGATTTCTGTTATTGGCAAATTACATTTATTAAGTTAAATCGTCAGGGAAAAAAAAAAAGACAGTTCTTGATTAAAATGTGATAATTATAAAGTAACAAAAGTATGTTAATTAATTAATTTCTCTCTAATTTATTAATTTCTCTAAATTTTAGATAAGAATAATTGTGCATATATGATACTGATAGCATTTTATAAATAATTTGAGTGATTTATAAAGCATTTTAGAGAACTGAGCGATTTTATTAACGAGTCATTTAAAAGGTAGTGGTCAGATTGAAGCCCAATTTTACTTGTTATGTGTTTTATATGCTGATGCAATACTTTGTTTTTGACATTTTGAATTGAAACATCAACTGATGACTAACAGAACAATGTTTACAAAAAAAAAAAAAAAGCCTTAGATCGTCGTCTGTAATAAACATGTTTTTTTTTATTAATAATAAACTATCATTTGGCGCGTTAAAAAACTTAAAGCTTAAAATTTATATTTTGCTTAAGGTTGTACATTTTTCAGTGCTTTATATTCAATTGAACACTTGTTAAATGTTACTGAAAACTCATGTTTTTATTTTTACTGAAATTTTTGTCCACTAAATTTTCAAAACTTGACTTCTGTTTCACAATTTAAGTTATTCAACCTTCCAAAATCTAATATACAATTCAATAGGAAGTATTTCCTAAAATGAAACGATATCTTTTTACCGTCTAGTTAAATCCAAAGACATAGTTTGCTTTCATATTTTTTGCATAATTTATCTACGCTGCACATTCTTTTTTGTTTCTAGTTAAATAATACACCAGTTTCTAACGTCACCCTTTTTCTCTTTTGATATTCACAATCTTGCTGGATTTTTCAAGAGTAATAAACACGGGTCTAATGAATTTCAAGTTAAATCAGTCAATAACTTTGTATACTTCCTCACTGGAAACGTTCCAACCGTTTTTTTCGGAGATTTTTATTTTACAAATTTATGCTTTCTTTACATTCTTTAAATTTTCTCTTTAATGATAAATGTCAAGCATTTCTCATTATAAATTAACAACATTTATTCAGTTAAATATTCGAGAAGATAAAATATTATTTTTAATTAAAACTCTACAATTTTCTTCAGCAGCAAAGTAATTATTTTAATATAATATTTTCTCTTTAGATCAACTTTCATAAATTTTATGATCAAATATTTGTGTGAGCATATGTATATATTCATAATCAATCCCCCCGCCCCCGCGATAATGTATAAGCAGTCGTGTAGATTTTTTAAAAAAATTATACTTTTGCCTTTCTTTATAGACTCTATAATGCGAATAATCAGAATAGAACCATATTTTATGCTTGCGGTTTTTTCAACTATATTTCTTCAATGAAAAAAAAATTAAAGACGTTTTATCTGTGACTTTATGCATATAAATTAACTATGGTTTCTTAATTTTTAATAATAGCCTACCGTTTTTTTACATAATAAGGATTTTTTTAACCGTCAGCATTTTGGAAGGAATTAAAGCATATGATAACCAATAAAGTGATTCAATCATTTTATTAAAACTTAAAATTTTCGTTTATGGTTAATTTTCAGAACTTTATAGTTAAAGAACTTTAAAACTAAATCGAATATTCCTTACACGTTATTAAAAATGTATGTATTTTCTTTCTTGGCATGCTGAATTCATGTGGTATTTAACTTTCAAGATTTGGTTTCTGATTAAATATCTACACGACTCTTTAAGACAAAATTTACTACATACAAATATTGAAAACATTTAGAAAAATAGAATGGCACCTTTTTGACACTTTCCATTAAATTTGAAAAGTGTTGATGATTTCGGTTTGTCTGGCTGCCTCCCGGTCCGTGCTGTAACTGCCAAAAATATGCATGTATTAATACAAAATGTATGTACAGTAACCATATACCCAAATTAAAAAGAATTATGAAACAGTTATAGTTTTTACAGGAGCACCGAAAAGAATTCCAGTACATTAAGCTCTATGGTTAATCATTCTGTTAAGCATATTTTACTCATTCGTCTATTTCAAACAAAAAATATTAATGTATGTTACTAAAGTCTACAAAATAATGCCTCCATCGATAACAGTATATATAGCTTTAATAGTTCTTCCACCGGAGCACTCAAAAGAATTGCAATGCACTAGCCTTTTCAATATTAGTACATAAACGTTTATAATAGCTTACTTTTCATTTAAGGGTGGAAAAAGAAATTCAAATTCTTTCACAGGGACTCGCAAGATTACATCAATAGTCGTATACAGATTTTTGGGGGTGATCCTCAAAACTGTCTCAAGGTTTGGCTTTACTACATCGCCAAATGTGGCTCAAGAAGGACTTTTGGAAAGTGATTCATAATCGAAGCCTTTGGAATGTTTTATCTTTTGCATATGTTATTGCATCGATCGCAATCGATATTCTGGATTTCTTTTAGAATCTTTTTGAAATTGTTAATATGCGTCAGCATATGTTAACTGTCTGTTTCTCGGGAAATAACATATCTAATCGTGTTTTGCCTCATCCTGTTTTTGGCGTATTCTCGAAGTTTCTGCTCTTCGGAATTCTTGAAAGCGTGAAATATTGGTTTCCATTTGTCCTACACATTTCAATTTATCATTCAACAGTTCCATTTCCCTCCTCGCGGGGAAAATTCCAACATACTTTTGGAACTGCTTATTTAGGAATCCTCCCTTCTACTCGCAATCACGAAGTATTCCTCTTTGGAATAAAAAAAAATGCATGGAATTTCTCTTATTAAGGAGCTATATGGAATGAGTTAAATTGTTGAGAAAAACAAAAGATGATTTTTGATTCATATTCTATAATTCTTTAGAAGCATCAGATTTGCTTTAGTAAAGAGTATTGCAACCGAAACTAAAATACACTTCTTTTACGCTGTTTTTTAGCAAACAATCGTTTATTAACCCTTTAACGCGCAGTGGTCCCGATCTGGGAACACCAAAGTCTGACGTTTTGACTGTTGCCAGTCACGAAGAATAGATTGGATTTCTGTAAAAATAGTTGCGGGTGACATAGCTCCACGAGAATCCTTTACTTTTTAGCACGTCATTTCCCGTAAAAAAATGGTCACGATTCTTTTTAACAGCACTGCCATCTGCTGAAAAATGGAAGAATGCGAGAACAGCTGAATAGATGGCCCAATGCTGAAAAAAGGGCAGCCGTTGCCATCGCTCGACTTAACTACCAGCAAGATGGCGGACGATCGAAACGTTCATCGCATGCCACAGATCTAGAGACCTTTTTGACACACAGCCAGCTGCGTCAAAAAAGGGTCTGTAGATCTGTGGCACGCGATGAACGTTTCGATCGTCCGGCATCTTGCTGGTAGTTAAGTCGAGCGATGGCAACGGCTGCCCTTTATTCAGCATTGGGAAAGGGTTGCGCCTCAAAGGGTTAAAGAATATATGTTAACGTTTAAGTGTTTTATCGAGTATTAGTATTTAAGGTGTGTAAGTAAATTTGTTGCATTTGCTGAATTATAATTTGTCTAGATAAACTTTGAATGCTGAAAAAATAGTGAATTAAAAGCCTTGCTTTTAAAATAGAAATCACTCTTTGTATAGAGTGGTAAGGTACCTGTCTCCTTCTGTATATCCAACTTTAACTGGCAATAAATGAAGCAAATGGGAATATGTCTTTCTCGTTTTCAGTAACAGTTATTTTTATAAATGCATTTCGTGCAACATACATATAGAGGATGTCATAATTATGTCTTCAATTCATTGAATTAGTAATTATTTTCCGACGAGTGACGCTGGCATATCAAGCCTTGCGGGAGAGTCACCGAAAGTGAAAGCCATGCAATGAACGGCCGTCACTATCCCTAATAGCCCTTTAAGACCTGGACTTTCTTCTTTACACTCACACAAAAAGTTTTTGAGCATAAGATAAATTTCCTATTTCAGTTTTGTGAATAACTAATTAAGTTCTTCGAATAACACACAAATGAAAAGAAACATGAGGGAATTATTATTTACATGATTCACTTTTTATGACGAATAATATTTTGTGTGTGGAATTAGGAAGTATGGCTTGCACTCGAGTACTTTTTGAGAGGGTGTAGATCGCCTACATAACTGTGCAGGTCAAGGATTGAAGGTAGAAGGACACCACGGACACCTAAGTCAAAGCCGGGAATCGAACTCAGACCCAAGGTGTGGTAGAACAGTTCGTTAGCCGTTGCACCACCTGGGCGGCAAATTAATAAAATTAATCAATCTAAAGAAAATACTTAAAATATTTCATATCACCACATACACTTCTGCTCAAATGTATTGAACGTTTGAAAAATTTAGCATTTATTTCAAGAATAAACCAAAAGAATAATTTATTTTTAGTTCAATTGGTGATTTTTTAATGTCAGTTTGTTAAATCAGTTTATAGAATGAAATGATTAAGTTATTGGACGAAAATAATTACTTAATTTTATGAAGATTACTACATACAAAAAAATGAAAAGGTTATAAAAAATCAGAATCAATGTTGGCTCTCAGAAATAAAATGAAATGTAAAACTTTCAAGTTCTTTAGCGCCAAAAAAATATAATAATAAATAGTATAATAATAATCGAGTGAAGTTGAACCGTAACGCATTTATTATGCTGTTGGGTCGGTCACCTCTTTCTTTGATCACAGCAGTTTCTCTTTTAGACATGGAATCCAAGTTTTGGGAATCTTCTAACGTATTTCATGGAACGCAGCATTAATTATTGTTTTCTGAAGCTCTGGTTTTGTTCTGAAGTTATTTTGCGATATTTTTTTTTTCCGATTGCACTCCATGAATTCTTGATTTAAATCCATCTATTTTCCTTTACATTTATTTGTGACCTTACATTTAAAGGAAAGGCTGGGTTTTTCAAACTTGCAATACTTTTGGTCAGAAGTGCATTATGAGTTGTGATACAATCACCCCATTACAAACAGTATAACTCTCACAGTTTTTTAAAATTTAACTACGTCGGTCTTATTGCCTAGTATGTGTATTCGGAATAAATCTGCTTATTAACCCTTTTACTCGCAGTGTTCCCGCTCTGGTAACACCAAACTCTGACGTTTTGACTGTTGCCGGTCACGAAGAATAGATTGGATTTCTATAAAAAATAATTGCGGGTGACATAGCTCCACGAGAATCCTGTATTTTTTAGCACGTCATTTACCGTAAAAAATGGTCCCGATTATTTTTAACAGCACTGACATCTGCTGAAAAATGGAAGAATGCGAGAACAGCTTGATGGATTGCCCAATGCTGAAAAAAGGGCAGCCGTGGCCATCGCTCGGATTAATTACCAGCAAGATGGCGGACGATCGGAACGTTCATCGCGTGCCACAGATCTAGAGACCCTTTTTTGACGACAGCTGTCTGTGCAGTACAGCCAGGTGCGTCAAAAAAAAAGGGGTCTCTAGAACTGTGGCCCCTTTGAAGTATTATTTAAGTTAGTTTATTCAGGATTAAATATGAAGACTGCCCCTTATGCTAAATAAATTAATAGTGAAATAAAGTATACATTATTTGCAAACGAGTGCCTTAGTAAAAAGACTTTCTAAGGGGCTTTAACGCGTAATCACGTTACATCTGGAGAAAACCTACTAAAACTCCAGACCGTTCGATCGAGAGCCACGTGGTGAGACCCGAACACGGGACCTTCCCACTTCGGCCGTCTATCATTTTCAGGGACATAACCACTATGTCACGTTGAGGATTTTCACGTGTGTATTGGTTTTGTAATATAGCTACTGAGGGACATACGTAACCAGTAACAAATATGCTGCTTCATTTGACACCATTTAACTGTTAACTTGGGGTTTTTGCGCATGTGTTATTGTTATTACGCTAATGTTTACATCCAGTTGCAGCCACTCGCAGCGTAGGAATATTGCCATTTGTGGTACCGCATACGTTAGTGTTTTATATTTAGAGATATTCGGTGTTTTGAAAGGAAGCAAAGTTGCATACGTACAAAGACATGTGTTATTAAGGTTCACTAAATAATGCCCTGCATCAAACACAATATCTGCATTATTGATAGTTTTTCTACAGGAACACTCAAAAGGAAAGCATTCGAATTCATTCGATCTAAGGCAGTTGAGAGGCATTCATCCATTCCAATCACAATAGAATAAGCTTAAAAATATTTGTAACAGTTTACTTTTCAGTTAAACGATGGGAAAAACTTTTAAAGTTGTCTTACAGGTCTCACAAAATTACATTTATAGTGATTAAACAACTTTTTTAAAGATTATGTAGGAAAGCTCGCCGGATTTAAGGATAATACATCGCCAATTTGGCGAAAATATATCGTTGTGTTGTGATGATTTTTATTATTGATGCACTCGACATGATTTATCTTTTTTTTTTTTTTTTTTTTTTTTTCAGTGCTCCTACAGAAGAATTTTAAATGCTACATTCACTATTTCCAATGGAGAGCTATATTTTGTAATCTTTGACAACATATATGAATTTCGTTTTGTTTTAAATAGATTAACGTCTCTAAAATACGCTTTTCATAATGACTCCCCACAACACAACGCGCAATGCGATATGGAATTCTTTTGGGTGCCCCTGCAAAAGAACTATATAAATGCTACGCACAACCTTTTCAATAGGATACCTGTAATCGTACATAGGAATAATATATCTAAATGTTTTAGTAATCTATGCGTATTTACTGAAGGTAGACTTCAGAGTGACAGACAGACAAACCGAAATCGTGAAGACGAGGGGTCTATTATAGAGATGAGTTCGGGCTCATTTTTTGAAGCCCGAGACCGAGCAATATTATTTAAGTCGGAGCCCGAGCCCGCCCGAGCCCGAAATTTCAGCTAAAGATTTTTAAAAAAAATCAATTACTTCATTGATAGAATACAATAAATTTTGCCGTTTGTGCAGTAGTCGTAACCCCCCCCCCTCCCATGAAAAATTTCTGGCTACGCCACTGATTTCAAATATTATTGGTTCTGGGCTCAACTAAAAGATTTCGGCATTTCAAAAAAGCATTTTGTTGTACCAGTTTACTTGAATCGCATGAACTTTCGACAATTCAAGAAAACGAAGCGAACGAACTGTAACAAGTTTTGTTAAATTCAACAAAATGTTTAAGACCGATGCTACTTCGCCCGTTTTACGTGTATTTGAAGAGAGGAAGGGACATTGACATCGAAAGAAATTTTCCGTTGCTCCCTCCATTGTGTTGGGGGAGGGGTTTGTGGTTTTCACACATTAGCTTTTGTCTGTGGATCCCAACTCAGGGGTCGATCCGGTAATCTTTTACAGGGTCCCATTTTTGTGAAAATTTCTTATTTTGTGAATTTCAATGTTTTATTTGTGAAGTTTCACACCAGTTTTTAAATAAAGTAACTTTTTTTAAAATAATTAATAAAACAGATTAAACTGTGAGGTAAAATGCAGGGCCGTTTTCATTGATTAAAATTTTATGAAGCGGCCGTTTTAATGGATTGTAATTTTGTGAAGGGGCCGCAAAACGAACCCAATTTTTGTTTGTATCGGCCCCTGCGACTGGTCATTAAAGAGTCGTAAATTTCCTCAGAAGAATGGTCTTCTAACCCTTGTAGTCACGTCAACGCAGCGTAAGTCAGCATCGGCCTTTGGTGTGTATTAGAGATGAGTTCGGGCTCATTTTTTGAAGCCCGAGGACTTAATCCGAGCCCGAGCAATATTATTTAAGTCTGAGCCCGAGATTTCAGCTAAAGATAAAAAAAAAATACTTGATTGATAGAATACGATAAATTTTGACGTTCGTGCAAATTAAAGACAAATATAGTTGCAAACTCCCAATGCACTTTCTAATTCTTTGTATCCATCCTTTATCAAAAAATTTCGGATCTCATGACTAACTAAGGAATATAAACCGCCGTTCTAAAATACCCAAAGGGCTTCACGCACCTCCTAGGCGCCCGTGCCACTATTTTTATTTATTTATTTTTTTATAAGTACTTTTATTTTCCTCATGAATCAATTTTTAAAATTTGTTTCAAGCAGTATGTTCAATAAGGGAGAAATTTTTCACGAGCCCGAGCCCGGCTCGGGCCCGGGCTCGGCCTCGGGCTTTCGGGCTTGAGCTGAGCCCGTCTCATCTCTAGTCTATTACCTGCCTTTCAAAAGATTCTCTCCCCAACAGACCTTCATCCTTGCTCTGCACGTGCGCATGGGCGCCGGCAGAATATTTTCCAGAGGGGGGGGGCAAAGATTACTTTATGGTTACCATGTTGGAAAGAGCGAAAAAGCAAAGGAAAACACTACATACAACAATTCAGGGGGGCCATTGCCCCCCCTTGCTTTATGCTGCCGACGCCCATGCACGTGCGTGTACAGATTCGGCTTACTATACGCGCACGGATTTGGCGTGCACGTTAGCGGATTTGGCACGAAACCCTCACGGACGTGCGAACAGCACGTACAGAGGAGGGGGCGGTGGTCCCCCTTCAGTGCCAAAGGTCAAGGGTCGAACTCGCAAGCACTCCGGTTGCCAGCCCGACACCTTGACCTGTGTGGTGGTGTGAGTGGGGTTCTGTCTTTTGAAATTGCAACAAACATGCCGTGATGATAATCGGAAACCACTCTCGGATTTTTCCAAGCTATCATCCCGACATTTTGTTAATTTTATTTTTCCGTTTCATTCTCCTCTCAGCTCGCTACCAATCTCTTGTATCGGTCCGATCAAGTCGGCAGCGGAGAGTGAGTTGGTTCTAGTGGCGCACCCAGGATCACAATCCCACTATCAATATAAATTGCATCCGCATAACTGTAAGTATTAATTTAAAAACCATCATCTCCCACTTTTGATTAATCCCCCCTCAACCACAAAAAATTAGGAATCCTTTGAAAGTGGTATTTAAAATAAAATATTTAATTCATTAGCAATTACCAATTTACAATTACCAATTCATTAATAATTAACAATTCATTAACAATTACCAATTCATTAATAATTAACAATTCATTAACAATTACCAATTTTTAAAGATTTTCTCATCCAACTCTCCGGGTATAAGGGAGGGCTTTGGCCCCCACAGCCCCCTCCGTCGGTGCGCCTATGGTTGGTGAAGTGAACTCCAATTTAGAAACTAGAAAAGGCATCTCTTACTTTAGTAACTGAAAAGGTGAAGGGAAAAAAAAAAATCCTCATAAGATATGCCTCATCCTCAAATCCAGCCAAATGGTCCATACGGGAACGGTACATACCCATCACGCCCATCGGACCGTGGGCAATTCTTTCGAATGTCCCGAAGAGGGGGATTGTCCGCATGCCGACAGCGACAGATCGTGACCTTCCGGCCCCAGCTCCTAAAATCATTGCAAAGCCGTGCCGTGCGAAAGAAAGAGAGCTTGTTTGGTAGCAAAGTAGGTCGCAAGAGGAAATGAGCGCCTGCACTGACTGAAAAATACGATTCTAGGAGTTCCTAACTGTGAAAGTCTTACCTCCAGTTAGCTCTAGGTGTCATTGTGCGAAACCTAGGTGGGATGTTCGAAGGTGGATGTGGAGGGCCCACATCAGTGAGGGTGAGCACAAGTGCTCATGGATGAACAAAGGTGGTTTTTCAGTCAAGTCGAGAACTGGCCGCGACTTGGAGAGGGGGGGGGGAGGGGTCCAACAACTCGATGGTCTACCCAGCTTCCCCTCACCGACTAGCGGTGATCTTCGGCTGGGTTGCTAGACTGAGCGCTGGGCCTCCGCGAGGAGAGAGAGGGCGGCCTTCGGCCGTTTTCTGTAGTGGGGATCACTGTGATCATAATCCGGTAGTTCGGCGATGATCTCGTTGGGGATAGAGCCCAGTTTATTGTGAAACCTTTTTGCAAGCTTGTGGAGCTGCTTGGTCAGTGTGTTGATATGTAAGTCTTTTTTAATGATGCGGTTTAGCAGGAAGGTCGGTCCGTGCCGTATGACGCGGAGGAATCGTGCCTCAGTGGATGAGAGGCTGGTAATGTGGCTCTTCGCAGCATAAGCCCATACAGGGGCGGCGTAAAGAGCGATGGGTCTGACTAAGGCCTTATATATGATAGCTTTGTTCTTTGTTTTGTGTCTTCGGGTATAGATGAGGCTGCTGACTCCATCAAAGGCTGCCTTCATTTTTCCTCTGGTTTTAGTGACGTGCTTTTTCCATGACAGGTTTTTATCAATGGTTACTCCTAGGTACGTGGCTGAGTTTACCCACTCGATAGCCCTGGAGTTGATGGTGAGTCTTGAGGGGGGCGTTTTATTTCCCATATGCATTGCGCTACATTTCTGCGCATTCAGCTTAATTCTCCAGTTGAGCATCCATAGTTCGATGGCATCCAGGTGCGCCTGCAGTGCTCTCCTAAGGAAACTGCTATTAGGGTGCCTTGCGATAATGGCAGTGTCATCTGCATACATGGCTAAGTTTGTTTTTTCGTGTCTGGGGATGTCGTTCACGTATAGGTTGTAGAGCGTGGGGCCAAGTATAGAACCTTGGGGAACCCCGCTACGAATTTGATGTCTGTTCGAGTGGACGTCACCCAGCCTTACGGTGTATGATCGTTCTGCCAGGTAATTGCTAAGTAGGTGTATGAGTTTGTCCGGGATGCCTATGTTGATGAGTTTATATAGGAGCCCCTCATGCCAAACTTTATCGAATGCCTTACTAATGTCAAGGAATACAATGGCAGTGTGTTCCTTCAGTTGCAGTCCCTCGGATAGCTGCTCGACCACTCGGTAGAGTTGGTGTGTGGTGCTATGTTTTGCTCTAAACCCGAACTGCTCAGGCATGATGACATTGTTCTCTGACAGGGTGTTGTTTAGCCTATTCAGTATAACTCTTTCTGCTAATTTCCCCAAGCTGCTGAGCAGGCTTATGGGGCGGTAGGAGGCTGGTAATGTTAGGTCATGCTGGGGCTTGGGTATGGGGCATACCATCGCATCCTTCCAGCATTTAGGAAAATACATGTGGGTCAGCATCAGATTGATGAGAGCCGTTATTTTGAAGATGGTGATGGCTGGCAAATTCCTTAGCATTTGGTTGTTGACACCATCCCTCCCCGGGCTTTTCTCCGGGCTGCAGCCGACCGGCCGGCTCTTTTATAGCTTGCCTCGGAGGTCATACCACGTGGTTTCGGTCACTGCCCCCAAGTCTAGTTTTTCTCTATTCTAAAAGAAAAAAGAAGAAAAAGAAACGGCCGCTGCTGTTAGCGTCGCCGCCGCCGCCGCCGAGCTTGTGTTCTGCTGCCTCCTCCCAAACCGTGGGGATTTGAGTTCCGAAAGAGGTGTCCGCGGATCATAGGCGTAGAGTTATATGGGCCCCGTGGGGCTCGAGCCCCCCCCCCCCAATAAATTGTGAATAGGGGCTGAGCCCACCCAATAATTTACCACTAAATACAGAAAACTAATTTATACTAACATAAAAAAAAGCATTTCACGCCATTTACAAACGTTTAAAAAAAAAAAACCTTTACTTGTACTTTTAAAAATTTTCTTCTTTTGATTTCAATCATGATTTAGTATTCAATGTGACGCCACGTAACACACAATGTTACAATAAGCTGCCCACTAATAAGCGCCAGGCTCTGGTTAATTAAAATCAGATTATGCAATGTAAAGTATGAAATGAAGAAAAGTGCAGATGTGTCTAAAATAATTTACACAGCGTCTACAATAATTTACACTTATATATATATATAAGTCATAGCTGCCAACTACTACGGAATATAATTAACCACTTTTTGTAAACAGTATATTTTTTAATTGTTTTTTCAAAATAGTAACCAGCTCGCGCGCGCAGCACAAAAATTTTGCTATATTTTAAGCCGAAAAATCATGTAGAAAAAGTGGTTAATTATATTCCGTAGTAGTTGGCAGTTATGAGTAAGTTATATGTGCGTGAATCAGTGGCGTAGCCAGTAATTTTTCATGGGAGGGGGGTTACGACTTCTGCAACTCACATATATGTATACGGTACGGGTGTATGATAAGGGAGTGAACAATGTACATTTTGTATGGTTAAAAATTCCTCATGGGGGGTTATCACCCCCTAATCCGCCCTTGGCTACGCCACTCACGTGATGATATGTGGTTGTGGGGCCCGGCCCCCCCAATAATTTTGAAAACTTTACGCTTATGCCGCGGATTCGGAAAATTCCCGGGGAACCTGATAAGCTGACTTAAATTACGAAAATAGAATTATTTTAGAAGATATTAATAAAAGACTGAAAAAATAAGCATAATGGTTGCCAAGTTTGGCAAATTTTCGCCAGCCGAAAATCATTCATTCCTGTGCAACAAAGCAATTCTAAGCATGTAAAATCGCGTGATATTGACAAATATAAAGTAGAATTTCACCCATTTTACGAGAAATTAAAGTGTATATGAAATAAATAACTCAAAGTGCGTTACACAAAGTTTCAAATAGTAAGTTCGCTTAGACAACAGGAGTTTAGAATTAGCTAGGCTTGCCAGGCCGGGTTTGACCGGGACAGTCCCGGTTTGCAGACAAAATCCCGGTGTCCCGGCCGGTTTACTTCACGTCCCGGTAAAAATTAAATTTGTTCATAGATGACAAAAAAATAATCAACTGTGAAGGATTATTTGGGATAATTAGTACTTTGTCATTTATTTGACTGTACTGTATAAAAAGTGAAGAAGAGTGATGGTCTGCTAAGAATTATTGTTTAAATTTTTATTCCTTATTCAAAGTGTTTCTTCTTACTTAATCTTATAAATAAAAATGAAATTCTGTTTGTTTGTTTGTTTGTTTGTTTGTTTGTTTGTTTGTGGATTTGAGTTGTATACAAATCCACAAAAATGGACATATCAGCCTGAAATTTTGCACAGATATGTAAAATAATATAGAATAAATCATAGTCCACTTTAAAACTTTGAAAGTCCACCCGTTCCCGGAATTTAAGAGATTTTTTATGTTCTCCATGCAAAAAACCTTTCCGTAATTGTAACCCCTGTAGTGAAAAAAGTGTGAAATAAGGATCGTGGTTGCCATGTCTGCCGATTTTGCCGAATAAGATGTTTTAAATTCTCAAAGTAAAAATAAAAGAATAATAATGATTTTTTTTTGTTAGTTTATATTCGTAAGGTTATTTTTTTTTTAATTATAATATCGCGTGCATGGGAAATCGGAGCAGGAATGAAATGTTTTATACGCAAAACAATAAGAATTGAAGATTTCCCAGGCTAATAGGTAATTTTTTTTAGTTTGGCGAAAAAATAAAATGGCTCAAATGCCGATTTTTAGAAAGTGAGTTCTAAGCGGTTTGCACAGATTTCGGCTTGGCGCAATTTATTGAGAGCTTAAGGAAATAGATTTTTGAAAACAAGTGTAAAGGTTTTATTAGAATACAGCGTTAAATTTTAATGATCCGTGAAGAAATAATGCAGTTGTTAAGGGATTTCAAGCGATCTATCTCCAGAATTCTCGCCAAATGAGTACATTGATTTAAGTTGGGGGAATTCCGCCAAATTTTAGAAAATTGAAATCTTCTCATTTACTACATCGGAGTAACGATGAATAAAACACGTTATAGTTGATAATTTTAAAAATTTCGGCTGTATTAAGGGATTCCACTTTTGAAATAAAGGCTTGCTTTACTTTTTCGCGGTCGAACCATTTTCCATATTGATTGCTGCTAAGTCAATGCTTCGAATGATTCCCTGAAAAAACGCTTGCACAATGGCGTATGTTGGCACTTTGGCGAGGCTTAGATTTGAAACTGGATTTTATTTGAGACTGGGATATATAATGACACTGGTTATAGATAAAAATGAATGTTGGTATGTGTGTATGAGGTTGAAAAACTCTAGCACCGTTGCACGATGAAATTTAGTCCACCTAAGTCTTTTATCATTGAGAAGCTTTTTATGCTATCCGTTTTCCTCTAACTTGCCACTAGGTGGCGCAGCAGAACGTCGAATTCTATTCCGTTTAGCCGTTTACTATGCGAATATCGTCCAACCGATTTCGATGAAATTTGGTACACGCGGATATTAGAACACGGAGAATATTTTTCAGTATCCATTTCGCTGTAACTTGCCGCTAAATGGCGCTGCAGCACATCAACTTCTATACCGTTCGACCGAACGGCATAAAATTTCTTATACTTACACATTTCAGCACGAAGAATATATTTTAACTGTGTTCCTTTTGATGTTACTCACCACTAGATGGCACTGCAATGCATTATTATTTTAACTCGCCACTAGATGACGCTGCAGCAGGCCAAATTCTTGACCATTCAAACGGTCGCTATGAAAATCAGTATACATAGCTATTTGAACAATGAGAATATTTTGGCGTTATCCATTTTGCTATAACTCGCCACTTGACGGCACTGTAGCAATTCATTACTTTAATTAACCACTAGATCGCGCTGCAGTGTATCACTTCTTGACAGTGCAACTCATAGCTATGAAAATAGGTATACATAGATATTTGAACACGGGGAAGAGTTTGGCGCTATCCATTTTCCTATATAATTTGCCACTAGATGTCGCGTCGTCAGGGCTGTCCAGCCGATCGTCCTGAAATTTCGTATTCATCGATATCTGAATGCGAAGAATATTTCCGCCGTATCCGTTTTGCTAAAACTCTCCACTAGATTGCGCTACGCCGCATGGCCTTCTGCACCGTACAAACGATTGCCTTGAAATTCGGTAAGCATGGTTATTGAACACAATATAAAGCGATATCCATTTTGCTATATCTCTTTATTACAATAAATAGTAATCCCCACAAATCGTAATATCAAAAAGTCCATTCATTCCCGTGCGAAGAACGGGTACTTCAGCTAGTTAACTTATAAATATTAACATATAATAAATAAAATGTTTAAATTTATATGCTTGTGTCATTTATTAATACCCCTGGTTTATGTTCCGAATCAGTAACCATTTATTCATAGCATTGAGAAGAAACTATAACTCTAAAACGCTCCAGAAACCTCCAAGGGTGTGTAGTGTCGGGGTCGTCGCCTTCCCCAGGGGTCTGGTAATCTACCCTCGTGGAAAAAATGTAAATGTGGTGTTATGGCCAATTATCTGCTAGAGGGATCTAGGCCCAGAGGGGATTGACCTACATGGGGGTCTTTCTAAGGTATCCTAACCCGTACTTACGCGAAATTTCGGAGAAAACCACGGAAAACTCCGAACGGTTAGGTCAGCGAACGCGGCCTGGTTTTGAACCTGGCGCCTTCCTGGCACGCGTTGAGAGCATAAACGCGTTTAGTCATTGGTCGGGCAAATGTATCCTTGATCTTGAATACCCGGGAGGCTGGGGGCATTGCTGGGGTCCCGGTTGAACATTTCAGAAATCTGGAAAGCCTAGAATTAGCGATTATTCGATTTTTCATAACAAAATAACTAATTGTGACCGATTTTAAAAGCGCTATTTCGCCATTAGGTACGATCTGGCAAAATGGTATCGTTCCAAGCAGGGTGAATCTAAACCGCGAGTTCAAAAATGTTAGAGCCCAATATCTTGTAAATGAAAAATAATTAAAATGCAGATTATTTTAAAGCCGGTTCGGTCCAGCTGAAGTATTTGCTACCAATCGAAATATTTGGTGGCGTTAACTATGCCATTATAGCAGTTATAGTACACTTTGGATATTTGCCAGCGCTGCGAGATAATATAATTCGTGGTGCTAAATAGACCAATCTGCAAAGGATTATGTATATGAAAATATGAATAACGGTTTTCCGGGGACCTTACATGAGCAGTAATTATAGGTTGTGAGCATGTGTAAATCGCCAAATAATGAAAAGTCGCCGTTTGTGGGAAGCTGTTACGTAGTTTTTATCAAAGAAAACATATGAAGTACCGTTTTCTTAGAGCTAATTATTAACTATACATATACTCGATTCGCCAAAATATGAAAATTCACCATAATTGGCTAATACGCAAGGTGTTCCATGGGTTTCACATAATTAAAAATAGTGCGAAGTTTAAATTTTTATGTTCCAAGCAACATGCAAGAACCAAGCAATGTGTGGCTCGGTAACAGTCTATCTGATACAACAACCATTGGATTTTGTTTGTTGAAATTATGCCTTTTTTACGAATAAGCCTTATTAGGGGCCCGAATGCCTCATACGAAAAGTGAGAGTAGCTAGTCTAAGGGCCTAGGTCCTTGTTCTAAAACAAATTATTAAGCAAACATATACGTAAGTCTCCAAATTATGAAAAATCGCCATGGGTGGAAACACGCAAGGTGTACCATAGGCTTTGCATAATTAAAAATAGAGTTGGAACAGATGTTCTGATTTTATTACGCTTTATCTCCTAATTAATATAACTTTTGAATGCAACATTAAATATCATTGTGTTTCTAAGGAATGCAAATAATTTGCCCAGCGATTATACGCGGAGTCCGCATTCCAGGTGAAGTATAGCTCAGGATCTGTACAACACGGATTCCTATTACACGAAAAGTACCTACCGTGTTATAGGGAGGTTCTACTGTAGTGTGAAGTTTAAATTTTTGTGTACCAATGAACATGCAAGAACCATGCAAGAACCAAGCAATGTGTAGCTCAGTAACATTCTATCTGATCCAATCTTTGGATTTTGTCTGTTGAAATGTGCCTTTTTACGAATAATCCTTATTAGGGCCAGAATGCCTCACACGAAAAGCGAGCGTAGCCAGTCTAGCGGCCTTGGCCGCTAGTTTTTTTTTTTTTTTTTTTTTTTTTTTTAATGAAGAAAATCTGAAACACCTTCGGATTTTAAATACGCTCTAAAGTGCTATATATTAAAACCGTATCATAACTTATGCCTTGTTTCTATTTTTCTTCCTTATTCCATAAAGTTAGAAATTGTATCATTATTCATGAGTGTAATGTATTTTTCTTCCTTGTTTCATAAAACCCATCTTTGGAATCCAAATCCGTCTTAAAATCACCTACTAAAACTATTTTACAATCTTCGCCAAGTATATTACAACTATACTTCACCGTTTTAAATATTGATTCGAATGTGCAACATAATCCATGAGTGTGACGTGTTTGTCTTTCTTGGGTTGATTCCTACTTTAACGCCCCGACTCTCGCCAAGTATGCGATAAACATATGCAGTTACCATGACGATTTTTTGTATTTATGTGGCAATCGTAATTTAGAATTAAAATGGCAATTTGGAACAACATATAAGTACAGCATTCCGTTACATTTTTATTTATTTTGGGTTGCCGATTAATGTACTTTTAACTATTAAGTGTCTTCAAATTCCTTAACTGGTGCGTTTATCGCTAATTTGTTCACTTATCAGTTAGTTTTCTTCTAGTTCTTTTGGGAGCGTTGAAACTTGTGCATAACTCCTAGAGACCCATGACTTCAAAGCTCACCTAAGTGCATAAGCGTAAAGTTTTCAAAATTATTGGGGGGGCCGGGCCCCACAACCACATATATTCACGTCAGTGGAGTAGCCAAGGGGGGGGGTTAGGGGGGTTATACCCCTCCCCATGAGGAATTTTTTGCCATACAAAATGTATATTCCTCACTCCCTTATCATACACCAGTACCGTATACATATATGTGAGTTGCAGAAGTCGTACCCCACCCCCTTCCCCATGAAAAATTTCTGGCTACGCCACTGATTCACGTACATATAAGTTACTCTTAACTGCCAACTACGGAATAGAATTAACCACTTTTTCTACATGATTTTTCGGCTTAAAATATAGCAAAATGTTTGTGCTGCGCGCTCCAGCTGGTTACTATTTTGAAAAAAATATACTGTTTACAAAAAGTGGTTAATTATATTCCGTAGTAGTTGGCAGCTATGACTTACTATGTATAAGTGTAAATTATTGGAGGCGCCCATAAAGTGGCTCTCTGGGTCCATAGAATTCTACACCTATGTAAGGTAAGTATCCATGTTAGTATCTTTCTGCCATGTTATAAGTTAAAAATAGAAACAAAGAAAAAAATTCAATAGGAAAAAAAACATTTTCGATGAGATAGTGCATTTTAGACACATCTGAACTTTTCTTCATTACATACTTTACATTGCATAATCTGATTTTAATTAGCCAGAGCCTGGCGAGGGCAGCTTATTAGTAACATTGTGTGTTACATGGCGTCACAATGAATACTAAATCATGATTGAAACCAAAAGAAGAAAATTTTTAAAAGTACAGGTAAAGGTTTTTTTTAAACGTTTGTAAATGGCGTAAAATACTTCTTTTTATGTCAGTATAAATTAATTTTCTGTATTTAGTAGTAAATTATTGGGTGGGCTCAGCCCCTATTCACAATTTATTGGGGGGGCTCGAGCCCCACGGGCCCATATAACTCTACGACTATGCCTAAGTGCGGAGAATTTTTAGGTTGGCGAGAGTGGGGACGTTAAAATAGGAATTGACTCTTTCTTGTACCATAAAACACATCTTTGGAATCGAAATCTATCATAAAATCAAGTATTGAAACTGTTTTACAATCTTCGCCAGGCATATTCCAACTATATCGCGTAGACATTTTAAATACTGTTTGGAATGGGCATCCTAATCTATGAGTGTACCGTGTTTTCCTTCCTTGTTCCATATTTGGGCCCTTTCTTTGGAAGGTACTATTAAACTCATTGCTAATAGATTTTAAATTGCCAGGTGTTACTCTGGTGGCCTTTGCTGACGATCTTTCGGTGGTTGGTGAAGGTTCGTCAAGGGCAGCTTTGGAGCGAACAATAAATAATAGTTTAGATTTTATAAATACTTGGTCAAACAATAACAGTCTTACAATATCCATAGATAAGTGTACTTCTATATCAATAGGTAAACCACGACAACTAAAAAAAGACCGTATTTTAAAATTAATAATGTTATAATACCAAATTTAAATACCTCGGAGTTATAATAGATAATAAACTGTCTAGGACACCTCACCTGAAATACATAAGTAATAAAATAGACAAAATACTACAACAGCTTTTTAAATTTTCCTCATCAAAAAATGGAATAAGTAAATATATATTGAAAATATGTTATAAAGCTATTCTAGAAAGATCAATAGTTTATGCTTCCACATGTTGGTATGAATCGTTAAATATACACGGAAGACGGTTGCTTCAATCAATACAACGCAAAATTCTTTTACTCATATCAAGATCATACTGGACAACCCCAACTTCAGGCCTCCAAATTTTAACAGGTATTGCACCGGTCCATTTAACTATTCTCAAAGAAATTAAATATGCATTTATTTCAAGACTAAAACCCCAAGTTACAATAAATACAACAGTACACAACTACTCTGATTATGACATTTCTATAATGAAATCATTGTTGGATCCCTTGCTTCCCCCAACTCAATTGTTTGATAATATCAATATAGATCTTAAAATTTATACTGATGGCTCTAAAATGAAAGAAGGTTGCGGAGCGGCATACTGTGTTTTTCAAGATGATATTCTGATAAAAATTAATCAATTTAAGCTCAACAGCAACAACTCCATTTTCCAGGCAGAATTATATGCAATATATGAATCGTTAAAATGGTTTTCAACAACGTCATATAATTCATGCTTAATCTTATCTGACAGCAACTCAAGTATTCAAATTCTACAAAATAATATAACTACAAATAAATTAGCTCATAAAATTTTAGTTCTCCTTACAAAAATACCTAAAACAGTAAGATTTAAATGGATAAAAGCACACTCTATGATTATGGGAAACGAGCCAGCAGACGGATTAGCAAAACAAGCAGCTATCTACAATAGTAATTTTATCACTAAAAACAAAAATGGTAGTCGCCTCCAAGAAATAGTAAGCGTTTCACTTCCAAGCCCACTATCTTATCTAAAATACATATAAAAAAAGGACAAATTAGAAAAATGGAAAATATCATGGGACACAGAAGTTACAGGCAGGTATACTTACGAATACTTTAAAAAAACATCAGAGGATTTTCTTTTAGAACACAGAAACCTTTACCTATTTTTTACCAATCATGGACCATTCCCAGAATATTTTTTAAAAATAAAAAGAGCCTCCTCCGATCATTGTAAATGCAATATGCAAGGAAATTCATTACATTATTTCACTAATTGTAAATTATTAAAGCAATACAGAGTTTTAAAATCATCTTCACAAAGTAATGAGCAGTGGGCTGCATATGTATTAAAAAATAAAAACTTATGCAACTAAATAATAAAAGGGATTGAAGAACTACAAAATAATCAACCCAAGTATATTCATCCGATTGATATAAGACCTCATACACCAGAAAGCGATTCAGATTAAATAAATACAATATTTTCAGTTGATAAAAACCACGTAAAAACTCTAAATAGAACAATTTTTTTAATTATGATTTTATTAGCATTATTTCCTGACATAGAATTTTTGTTGCTGCTCTTATTTCGTTAGATTAAAAAAATACACTTCTCATATCGAAGCCTAAATTTATTTTTCAGTATATTATTATATGTATATAAATGCTTTCAAAATTTAAAAAAAAAAAAAAAAACTTTCTTTCTAAAGCACATTTTTGAATATTAGTTGTATTTATTTATGTTTAAAATTTTCAAAATTACTTTTAAAGTTTATCATTCTCAAGCCTATTGTTTACTTTTAGATTACTTTTAGATTACTTTTAGATTTATTTACTTTTTTTTTAACTTTCAAAATTGTAAAAAAAAGAACGTGTTAAATATATGCATCTATGATCAAATGTTACTAAGAACAGTATTGTGAGCAATTGTAAACCATTGTAAACTAAGTCCTTTTATATTGTATAACACTGATGTATTTTACCAATTGTAATCCAAAAATTGTGCTGTAAAGAAAAGAAAATAAAAATTAGGGAAACCGCTGCTTGCTGGACCTGAACCTAGACAGGACAGTAGGACACTACAGGAACAGCAGGACAGCAGGACAGTAGGACACTTCAGGAACTAAAACAGGCTTTAAACCAAATAGGTAGGCCGTTCCTGAAGGTAGTATCCTATAGTATCCTTGTTCCATAAAGCACTTCTTCGGAATAGAAATCTATATTAAAATCGGCTACCAAAACTGTTTAACAATTTTCTCCAGGCATAGTCAAACTATACTTCACCCTTATAAATACTATTTGGATAGTGTATCATAATCTATGAGTGTACCGTATTTGTCTTCTCTGTTCTATAAAACACTTCTTCGGAATTAAAATCTATATTAAAATCGCCTACTAAAACTGCTTTACAATATTTGCCAAGCGTTTTCCAACTATACTCGAAATATATTTATAATAAATTGTCGTGTTTTGGCACAATTATCGAAATTTGCAAACCTTGTGCAACTTTGAACATTTTATTAACGCCCCCCGCCCTCTCAACATTATCTCTGCAAACACATTTGAAAATATCTTCACCGTGTCAGTTCATATCTGCAAAACTTGTCTACAAGATCGCGTAGACAAAATAGCAGCGTACACAAAAGTGCGTAGACAAAATTCTCGTACTGAGCGAAATAGCATCCTAGCGCTAAAAAAAAATTAGGAGATTCCGTCATGGGTAGATATGCTACTCCGTCTCTTTTTATTATTACTGTTGTTGCTGGTCTTGGAATGAGAGAGATTTTGCGGTTTCCGAACGTGAAGTTCCAATTATTTTTTTTTATTTTTTTTTTACCCAGACGTTTCATACCCCTTCATTTGTGAAACGATGCATATCCACTCAAGGAAAAACGTCAGGATAGGAGAATGATAATATATGGAGGAAATGGCTATGTAATTTAGAAAAAGGAAATATACTCAGATTTTAATGGCTTTCTTTGCTTTCAGATATTCAAACTTTAGTTCATTATAAGAAATGTCTATTTATTTATTTATTTATTTTAAAATATACCGCAGAAATGATTTTATACACCTGCGCTGTTTCTTTGAAATCTCCTCTTCAGAGGTTAATTATCTTTGTTTATTTACCTTACTCTGACTCACTTGTAATCATTTCTTCATTTCAATAAAAGGTAATTATAGTCTTTGCTTTTCAGTTGCATTACTGTATAATTATATGCAAAGGGTGGTCCATTCGTTGTCCGTGCGGCACAAATAAATTACACAAAAGTTTACGTAAAAGTCTTTTTACGTAATCGCTTACTAAGAAGTATTGTGGTGTTTATCCGATTTCTTCAACATCGTTTTAACCCTTTGAGGCGCAACCCTTTCCCAATGCTGGGAAAAGCAGTGCTGCAGCCAGCTGCGTCAAAAAAGGGTCTCTAGATCTGTGGCACGCAATGAACGTTTCGATCGTCCGCCATCTTGCTGGTAGTTAAGTCGAGCGATGGCAACGGCTGCCCTTTTTCAGCATTGGGCAATCTATCCAGCTGTTCTCGCATTCTTCCATTTCTCAGCAGATCTCAGTGCTGTTAAAAATAATCGTGGCAATTTCTTTTACGGGAAATGACGTGCTAAAAAGTAAAGGATTCTCGTGGAGCTATGTCACCCGCAACTATTTTTATAGAAATCAAATCTATTCTTTGTGACTGGCAACAGTCAAAACGTCAGAGTTTGGTGTTCCCAGAGCGGGAACACTGCACGTTAAAGGCTTAAGAACAACGCGCTTATCACCGAAAACGAAATTAAATCTCTTAAGTATCCATTTCAGTTTTTCCAGATGTTATTCTGCAAGAGTCGTTGAATATCTCCAAGACTCGCTACCATTTTTGTTATGTATTGTAGCAGCTCCAGGTGATTTGAAAAGTCGCTAAATTTAGCGAGAAATTGGTGACACTGATCCATTTCAGCCAAGCGCTTTCGCCGAAAATCAATTAGTTTTTTTGTGAACCATCGTTGGATGATTTCATTATTTTAAATCTTCTTACAAAAAAGTTTGAAAAAACATCATCGATTATAAAACATATTCGAACAGAGCAGATTATATTTTATTCAAACTTCAGGGGGTGCACTTGCAACCCCATAGAGTTTGAAAAAAATATAATTAACGTGAAAATGTTAGTAATTTTTTTACACTTAGGACATTAAAAGAAGCCTGAAAGTGTGTGTGATATTTTCAATTCTATATGAAATTATCACATTAAATTAACTTTTTAGAGCTATTAGCCCGGTCAAACTATACATTGTACCTTCTAATTCACTGTCCCCCCCCCCCACACACACACTCACACAATCCCCACCCCTGTGTCCAAATACGTTGAATCGAATCAAAAGCTGCCCATATTTAGTCAGTTCCGCTCAAGAGAATATACGTACTACTTTAGTCGATGTGTATTGTATTATGATTTCAGGAAATGTATATTATACTAGCCGCCTCCGGCGACCAGTTGGTTCACCCTCTTACTAAATCTTATTCGGAGAGAATCCTGTTCCTCACAGGTTTCCTTGACACTGAAATTTCTTGGATTCTCAATGGAATTTAAAATGAAGATGGTTAAAAACAAGAGCTGCCCTAGGATAAGTGGCGGACCCTGCTAATATAAAAGAAGACTCTCCCTTTTAAGCTCTAGTTAGTTTTTGAGTTCGAAATGACGCCCCTTCGAAGCCGGCTTCCAGATGCGATGCTTACCGTGTCGGGCCGTCCCTGGTCTGCAATTAGGTTACTGGTTACAAAAATTAGATAGTTAAATTATAAGAACCTACAAAAAGAATTATTCTCGTCCTATATTAATTCTGAAGAGCTTCTGGATATACTGGCCTTTATCAAAAAACGAAAAGTGGAAAAAAGTAAGAAAATCTGAAATACTTTCAGATTTTAAATACGCACTATATTACTATATATTAAAAGCGTATTATAATCCAGGGGTCTTCCCTATTTTCGTTCCTTATTTCATTAAGTTAGAAAGGTATATCATTATTCATGAGTGTGATTAAACAAAATTAAAATTGATATTTCTAACATCTTTTTTCTGGATGTAACACATTAGAAATAGATGGAGAAAAGCTGCGCAGAAAAATGTGCAATTTCAACTGAATGAAAATTTCAAAAACTTATTCTCAGGTGTATTCATAACTCAAATAGCAGACTATTAAATTACGATAAATAGCGCCAAACGTTTGAATCCTCCTCGAAATCGCACATCACCATTTTATTTTTCACCAAATTAAAACGTTGCACATTTTAGTCTCGGAAAATTTCGAAATCCTATTTCTCTTTTGAGTATAAAACATTTCATTTCTGCTCTGATTTCACATGCACACGATATATTAATTAAAAAATAACCTTACAAATAATCTAAACAAAAAAAAATCTTTGTTCTTTTATTTTTCTTGAATCATTTAATAAACATGCCAAATATGGCAACCTAGATACGCTTAAATTCTCACTCATTCCACTGCGGGGTTACAATTTCGAAATGGCGAAGCGAAAGAATGAGCCTTTTGCGACACGTTTTTTATTGATATCTCCTAAAATAATTCGAATTTCGAAAAAATCGCTCCGAGGTATTTCGGGACCCGTCCTGGAGAATTTCCATACAAAATTTGGTAGGTCTACGATCACTCGTTTCGGAGCTAAGCGAGACACAGACAAACAAACTAACTAACTAACTAACGGACAGTTTACACATTGCTTTATTTATATAGATTATGAAACCGGGAAATCTGTGCCAGAGGAGAAGCGTATATTTTCCAAAGCCGGATAGCTGGCGACGCACGTGCCTTGTGCCTCTTCTATGTCTCAGTTCTTCAACGTGTTTTCATGCAGCATCCTTGATTTGTTCTATCAGGTTGAGATAAAATATAACTTTCAAGAAGCTGTATCGCGCTTGCTATTCGAAAGCTACAAAAAAAGTTGCATTTATGAAAGTTGTAGGATATTTAATCCTCTTTAAACTTTTCATAAGAAATTTGTTGCTAAATTCAACTATTTTTGAGATATTTCGAGAAAACCTCAAAAATTACTAAACTTCCGTGGTATATCGAATCAATTTTGCCATGACGCAGAAACGCAATATCCGAAATTCGAACGTTCAGAACTTGTGATGCATACTATACACACTAGAGATGAGTTCGGGCTCATTTTTTGAAGCCCGAGCCCGCCCGAGAACTTTTAATCCCAGCCCGCCCGAGCCCGAGCAATACTATTTAAGTCGGAGCCCGAGCCCGAAATTTCAACTAAAGATAAAAAAATTCAATTACTTCATTGATAGAACACAATAAATTTTGCTGTTTGTATTAATTAACGACAAATATAGCGGCAAACTCTCAATGCACTTTCTAGTTCTTTATATACATGTTTATCAAATAATGTCCGATGTCATGACTAACTAAGCAATATATAAGCCGCCTTTCTGAAATACCCAAAGAGCTTCACACACCTTCTAGGCGCCCGTGCCGCTAATTTTTTTTTACAAGTACTTTTATTTTTCTCATGAATCGCTTTTTAAAATCTGTTTCAAGGAGTTTGTTCAATAAATAAGAAATTTTTCACGAGCCCGGGCCCACCCGAGCCCGAACGCAATTGGGAATTACAGAGCCCGAGCCCGGTTCGGGCCCGGGCTCGGGCTCGGGCTTTCGGGCTCGGGCTGAGCCCGTCTCATCTCTAACACACACAATCGCCTAAGCTACGTTCACGAACAGTTCTTCACATAACCTGGGGGATGCGAAATGGTCGTGTTTCCGTCATTCGGCCTCGTATCACTTTCTTATTGAGCCGAGTGTTCATTACTCTAATCGACAAAACGAGTCCGGATCTCTGGTTTCACGCGTTGGATGGGCGGTCTAAAATCAAGTCCCCCCCCCCCCCCGAAGATTGGCGGATCCAGTGGGAGGATGCCGGTCCCACCCCCCAGAACGAACCAAGTTTACAGTATATAAGACTGATATGTTTTTGACACTTTCCAACAAGGTCGAAAAGTGATTCCGGTTTGCCTGTCTGTTAGAGATGAGACGGGCTCAGCCCGAGCCCGAAAGCCCGACCCCGAGCCCGGGCCCGAACCGGGCTCGGGCTCTGTAATTCACAATTGCGTTCGGGCTCGGGCTCGTGAAAAATTTCTCCTTTATTGAACACACTCCTTGAAAAATATTTTAAAAAGTCATTCACGGGGGAAATAAAAGTACAGTCAACTCCGGTTATAGTGAACCTCTGCGGACCATCAAATTTCGTCCACTATATCCGAAGTTCACTAAAACCCAAGTGTCTTCACGATGGATAGCGATACTGTATGTGAATCGGCACTAATGGTTTGCGTTCACTATAGCCGATGGCTCACTATATCCGGGTTCACTATAACCGGAGTTGACTGTACTTATAAAAAAAAAAAGCGGCACTGACGCCTAGAAGGTGCGTTAAGCTCTTTGGATATTTCAGAACGGCGGCTTATATTGATTAGTTAGTTATGAGATCCGACATTATTTGATAAACATGGATATATAAAGAATTAGAAAGTGCAGAGAATTTGCAACTATATTTGTCTTTAATTTGCACAAACGGCAAAATTCATTGTATACTATAAATGAATTAATTAGATTTTTTTTATCTTAGCTGCAATTTCGGGCTCGGGCGGGCTCGGGCTTCGACTTAAATAATATTGCTCGGGCTCGGGCGGGCTCGTTCTTCAAAAAATGAGTCCGAACTCATCTCTACTGTCTGTCCGTCCGTCCGTGCTCTAACTCCCGTAAGTATGCATCATTACTACGAAATTTATGTATGTTATTTCTATGTGCTGTATCATGTAACCTATTAAAAATCGTGTATGTGTAGCATTTATAGTTTAAATTCTGCTCTGTATTTTTAAATTAATTGTTCAGCCATTCTGCTTACGGCCTCAAGTACATTTTCTTTGACGTATGCAACACTATCAACACTGCTATCAATTTTATCAATATTTGAAATACAAAACCCAAAACAAAGGTCCTATGTGTATAAATACATTGTGTAGCAAAAAAAAAAAAAAAAAAAAAGAAAGAAAGAAAGAAAGAAAAGAAAAGAAAAGAACGTTTTAATGTTTATACATTTCTGATAACTTATAAAGAACTCTTCATGAATTCCTCAGTAATGTCTGGCTTGAACAAAACCTGTTTCATTTTATATCTTCCAGGAGCGTATTCAATTATCAATGTGATAATCGACAACAAATTCATTTTTTTAATCTGATGTGGACACCACATGACTTCTTTGTAAGTCTATTAAATCATAAATATTTTCGGTGCACTTCATCTAAACTTTTTTGCTTGAAAGAGATGAAGAACTGCAAGAATACTAAGGTTTCGCGATTTCTAGCCGAATATTTGGGATATCCCCAAGCTAGGTACAGTCTGAAAGACTTGTTTTTGGCGCTTAATTGGACGATATTTCGCCAAAAGCCGAGAAGCTTGAGATAGTTGGCGAGATTTTGGTCATTGCTGAAATAATGATTCATCACAGACTTTTAATGAATTGTAGGTATGCATAGATCTTTATTAAAAATATTTTGGGTGACCCTGTAAATAAATTGCTCAATCGAATGCAATCCGAAAAGAATTGCACAATCGTATATTACACTAGTTCTAGATACAGTCTCAAATTTTACGGTAAACACTTTTAGAGTTATAACAAATATGCAATTACTTTTAGCATTAAATTTGGCGATATTTGGTAAAATTCGTCAAGGTCGATGCCAAAAGTCGAGATTTTGGGCATGGACCAAACAACGACTGACTGCAGTATATAATATCCATAGCCGTTAATGCATTGAAATTTTATGGGTGGTCCTGAAAATAAACTCTCCAGTAGATTGGAACCAAAAATCGAATTGCACAACTAGATGTTACAACAATCTTATACATAAAATTTCAACAATCTATAACTAATAGTTTTGTGATATGTGAATTAAATGCATACATGCGTACATCAAAAACACATCAAAAGTCGCTAAATTTGGAGACTTTTGACACAATTATTGAGGGAGGCAAGTGACCGTCGTCGGACCATTATCTAATTATATGGTAGGATAGTATTATGCTTGAATTGGATGAATGTTTCTAAAACTGCCATTGACTGTATTGTGGTGGAATTTTTTTTAGTGAATTTTCATGATTCCCATTGAAATCGTTATACCTTAATATTACCACATTAGGGTTTTTTTTTCATTTCCCGCAAAATAATGAAAATATCGCCAAGCTGGGTTCATTGTTCGAAAGATTTTTTTTCTCGCCATATTTGGCGTTTTATTGAAGTCACCAATATTGGCGACTTTTGGCGTGACTTTTGAGGGAAGAATTCCATAGTATTACATAGTAAGATAGTATTGTACTTTAAATAGGATGCCTGTCTTTAAACTGTAATAGAACGTAATGTGTTGGAATTGTTTTGAGTGCTCCTGTAGAAGAACAATAAATGATAAAGACACTATTTTCGATGAAGAGATTCATTTTGTAATCCTTAACAACATATATCACTTTTGATTCGTTCGAAAAAACTTAATGTCTGTAAAATACACTTTAATGAATTACTGTCCATAAAGCATATTGTACGGAAAATTTTTCGGTGGCCCTGTAAATAAACTGTCTTCTCGATTGTAAACAAAAAAGAAGGTGCACAACCAGATGTAACAACAATCCTAAATGTAAAATCTCAATATTCTACGACTATTAGTCTTTGAGATAAGCGAGTTACATACGTACAAACGTCAGGGAAAAACTGGTCAAAATGGGCTTGCGCTATATCAAAATGTATTGTGCATGCATTCATATGAACACACATGCATGCATCGATGAGATGTCTCGAAAAATCTCTTAAAGGTAAATTTAAAGATCAAAATCTTTTTTTTTTTTTTTTTTTTTTTTTTGTGAAAATCTGGATACCGAAATTTTTCGCGATCACATTACTTCCTTTTACTTCTACAAGGAAGTAAGAAATTAAAGCACCTTCTATCATTACAGGTAAATTTAAAAGTAAACGGTTACTTTTAAAATACTTCATTTAATTATAAGCAAGATTTGGATAATTTTAGGTAATTTAAAAGTAGTAGTAAAATCAAAAGGTAATTTAAAAGTAAACGGTTACTTTTAAAATACTTCATTTAATTATAAGCAAGATTTGGATAATTTTTTGTACAAAAAGAACGTATAAGCAAACAAAAGGAATCGAAAGCGCATTTGTTCAATGAAAATAAACAGATATTTTTCCATTACATATTAACATTGAACACCGATCGTCAGTAGCACATTCATTAGCACTGCACATGCGTAGAAATTGACTTTGGACTTCAAATCAAGAATAATGCTTGATAAGAAAAAAGTATTTATCTTTAAAATAATTTTTAAATTTTAAGATTATTCTGTTTAACTTAAAGCGGAATACACTTTTATTCCCTAAAGCGTAGAAAATTCCTAGGTTTCTTTTGAAATCAATTACTTATGCAGTCTGCCATTCAAGTGACAAGACAATCTTAACGCTTTCCTTCTGCGCTGAGATTTTGTGGTAGTCTCAGCAAATTCTGTTCTGTTCTGCGCCCGAAGTTATATTTACTTTGACAAATGGTACAGTAGCACTCCTTATGTTGATTTCAACTAAAAGGGAAACAGACTTGAAATATGTGCATATGGTTTTGATTTGCTTAAAGATTAACATTATTTATTTATTAAGCTTCATCAATATTGCATCTATATAAAGATGTTTTGCATACGCACACTTATATTTCTACCTTGTTTATTAACAGGTTGTTGTTGTTGTCAACACCTATATCGGATTTGTGTGCTTGGCTCAAAATCCGCTTATAAATCCTCGTCAGTAGGACAACACAAGGGGGGATGCCTTCCATGGGGGTCTTCCTAAGGGGTCCTAACCCGTATTTACGCTAAGTTTCGGAGAAAACCACGGAAAACTCCGAACGGTTGGGTAGACGGACGCGCGATGGGACCCGAACCCTGGACCTTCATACTTCGCCCGTCTACCATTTTCAGTGACACAACCACTGTATCATGGCGAGGCACACTCACTAATTGTTCCTATAAATGAGTTTTCAGCGTATTATATGAAACTGCATCTCTTTTTTCTATTATGTTTGGTATTATTGCACAAGATTTGTGGGGGTTTTCCTTTCATAAACATTACTGCACTTATTTATTCGCTATGCCAAATCTCTAAATACCTCAAAAGATATATTCTGTATTGTCACTAATGACAAGTATTGTGTCGGAAATAACATAAGAGCGATGTTTCAAAGCAAGAAATCTACAAATCTTCTGGTATCTCTTATTGTTAAAATTTTAATCCTAGATTTCAATTTTCGAGAGCAAAACTTTTGAGCATTCATTAATTCTTGGTTCATCTTGACTTCTGCAATCCTTTTCCGATTACCCAAAGCTTATAACTAAGTTCTTCAATTATTTTCATTCTCTCCCATTCTGCTCAAGAAAAACTGCACCTTTGTTTCTTTTCTCTTTTTTTTTTATTTGTTGGTTGATTGTTGTTTTTCTTTATCTGGCTTGTCATATATTTTTTTCGAAATATGAAGAGTACAATATATATATATATATATACAGGCTGTTTCAAAAATAGGTAATATAATGGCAAAGGATGGCAAAGAGTATCAAGACGAGTTTCGGAGCATTGGAGAGTCAAAAACATCTTCTTTGTACAACTATTTGTAATCCTTTCATAAAAAGTGTTTGAAGTGTTCGTGAAGTTTTGAAACTGCGCTTTTCTAGAATTATCTGTTTTCTCTCAAAAAACATTGAACTAAAACCGAGAATTACAAATTTTATTTCATTTTTAATGATGCAATTTTCGGATAGTAAAACCATTCATGATAAAATTTAATAATGAAAACTAGCTCTTCAATACCTTTTGCGTGTGACATGATTATTAGCAGGTTTTTGAAAAAAGCATTTTTGATCCTGCATTTTCATATAATTTTGAGTCATCTTACAAACTTGTAGCAGCATTTATAATTCTGCCAGATATTACTGAAGCAGCCAGCATTTATATATATATATGCGTGTGTGTGTGTGTGTGCGCGCGCGCGCGCGTCATTTTCTTGCATCTGGCATCACTGGAGTAGATGCATCTAATTCAACTGATTTTATCCCAGTAGTGTAGTGTATTTTTTAAAGATTGTTATTATTATTTCAAATTCTTCTTAAAAAATAGGCTGAGGCAAATTATTCTCTCATAACGAGGTGAAAGTGGACAATATTATCTAATACCAATGATTATAAAGCACATTGAAGCATCCCAAATTTCCTTTTTCTTCTTGCTTTCTTGTATATTGTACAATTCATTCAAATACTGTTAGAAAATCAAATAAGTGGAACATTTTTTTTTTTCTCCGCATTTAGTTTTTCATAGAAATTTCACGATAATAAGCATAATTCATATAAAAAAATATTTGCTGAAGAAATTCTAAACAAAAATTAAAAACTGAATGCAGAATATTTCTGTTATGATGATAACTTCAATTATTTTATAACGCGCGAAAACTACATATGTGTCACTTTTTTAAGATATGGTATAATTTTAGGTAATGAAAATTTTTATGTTTAACAATATTCTCATTCCTATTACTGAAAAAAGAAGGGGAAATATGGCTTCAGATGTAGAAATTACAAAAGGAAAGTCTGAATTGAAAATAAATTTTGGATGATTCGAAAAAGAAATGCCATAGAGACAAAATACGTTATTTACGTTCTACGTTTTGAAATAACACCATTACACAAAACTACAAATAATACAATAAATTCAGATCTGAAAGTCGGAGATGTCAAAGATTTAGATCTAAAAAAAGAATGCAATAAAAATGTCCGACAAAATTAAATAAGTAATGCATTGTATTGAATAATATGGCATAACGTAAAACTCCCCGAAAATACAGCTATCTCTTACATTAAATGTAGTTTGAATTTTTCAATTCTTAATTTTTCATGAAAATTTTACGCATTTCCTTTTTAATTTTTCATTGAAATATAAAAATTTATGTATGTGATTGAAAACTAATTCTATAAGAATTACCATTTTCAAAAAACATGTTTGTATACTATTTTTCTTAAAATATACTTACTTTTTATAATCGAAAAGAAAAATTACTGAACACACTTGTTTACTTTCAGAATTTTTCTCTTTAAGGCTGAAATGACATTAAAGATCGCTTTAAAGTCACCTCAAAATCATTTAGACTTTGTAGCGGGGTCATAAAAGTAAAGTTTCTCAAGTAATAGCTATTTCACTGGAAAGTCCTTTACACTGTTTTACAAAAAGTATTTTTAACACAATTAAGTTCAGGACGCTTTTTCTAGTTCATTTAAGTCGCGCTTTTACGGTATTTTACGATTAAATCCAGGAGGTAACAGGCATCTTTTTTTAAGTTTTGTTATTCTCAGGGTTTCAATATTATTCACAACTTTTATTTAAACATTTTTTATTGTGTGAATAACTTGAGTGCAGCCTCAATTATGTAATTTTAAACTGAATTTAATTTATATTTATAATCAGATTTCCTTATCTAATTTCAAATTAATGAAAGTTGGTCAAGAAAATATGTAAAAGTAATCAAATATCTTTATACCCCCAGATAACTGCAAATCAATGAAATTATTACGTTAAAACGATCTTCATGTTAAACAAAACTGTTTATACTCATTTGTGAATGTCAAATGTGAATACTCGTAGGGAGAACTGGTGGTTTTAAGAAATTAATAATTAGGCTTTTCATCTTTCAACATATTCTAGTATTAAAGAAATCTTTACAATTAAGTTTCTTGTTTCAGAAACCTTAGCTTCAGAGATCTAGTTCTTTATTCATAATACATGCAATAATACATTCCATAAAGAAAAAACAGATCTTTAAACTCAATCGGGGAAGTAGACTATAGAAGATAACACTCTCTGTAGCTGCAGCATTGGAAATCGAGTGACATGCAGCGATACTAGCGGTTAAAGAGTAAAACATTTCCTGAGCTGATGCTAGTCAGTTTTTGAACGTTTTTTAGTTTCCCCACTTAACACGTGAACGAGGTTATGAACGCAAACTCTAACTTTTATTCCACTTTACAATGATGCAATTTACATGGTTGACAAATGAATAGAAAACGGAAAAAATATTCTATCCTGAGATAATTAAAATATTGAGTTTATATTTGCTACAAGTGTGCATATTTACTCCAGAAAATGGCTTTGGGTTCATTACAGCGTTTTTTATGCAATATGAGTTTAATACGAGTATTTTAATATGAGTTTTGACTAAGAGTTTGAGTTTAGCATGAATTTCTAATTTTTTTAAAGTTTATCGCCTTGTGAAATAAAATATAAATACTCTTGTTCGTATGCCATCGTAATTGTAAAAAAACATGTTTTTGAATATTGTCTTCTGTTCGATGGCTGTTTCATGACAAGCAATGGCAGAGTGACATGTTGCGTCATCTGTATGCACGACTGGCTTTATACAGCTTTGTAAGGGAAGTATAATCTCCTAAAGATCTAATTTCGTAGACACAATTAAGCATTCGAAGAGTATAGTTGCTTTTAGATCAAAAAGAAAACGTTTAATTTTCTTAATCCTTTTGGATTTTTTAAAACTTTTGCACGTGATACATTAAACAAACTTTTTCTGCATATTTCAACACAAATATTACCCAAAATAATGAAGATACTTAAAAACATTCAAGCACTTTTTTTCCACATTTAAGACATTAGACCTTTGAGCAGACAAAGTAAATCTGTATGCTTGTTCTGTTATCAGCTGTCCATATACGTATAGCTAAAACATTAAGATACTACTTTTGTTAAATCATTTTTGTTTTATGATTTGCAATAAAACAAAAATTGGTTCTAAAATTAAATTTATGTCATAAATAGCTTAGATTTTTTAATTTAAATTCAATTCTCAAAATGTTGGACCACTTTAACTACTAGGAATACTTTAAATGTAAAAAATGTACTCCAATTTTATGCCTAATTAAGAACGAGTGTTCGGTAAAGATCCAACTTTAATTAAGAACTGGTAAGAATATCAAATTGAAACTGTTTCTTTTCTCTTGTTTTATTTATACAATGATTGATCAATACTGATTAATGTAATAAAAAGAAAAAGTTAATAAGCACTATCAATACGCCTGATAACTGTTTCATAAGCAGTTAATGAGTCTTTCAAAAGAGTATAGCACTAGAAAAACTGAGGAAGTCAAGCAATACTTTGATTGACACAGTTTTGAGAAATCTAACCCTTTAATACTAAAACCGGTGTCTGATAATTCACTGACATACACACACAAATATATATATATATATATATATATATAGACATAATACAATATATATAACTCGACCGATATATAATATTTCAGCATAATATACTATACTATAACTCAGCATGATTAGAAGAACATGCATTCATAATGTAAGCTCATTAAATGCAGTACTAATGCAGTACTTGGTACTAATTCTTCTAAGAAATATTTAGAATGAAATAATGTTCTTTTTAAAACAATTGTGTTTTTACGGTATTATCTTCAGTAGACAAAGGGTTAAAATTAAGGTGGATCATCTTCAGTTTTTTTTTTTTTTTTTTTTTTTTTTTTTTTTTTTCCTAGTGGTTCAGATTTCTTCTGGTCTAAGATCACGAAAACGAAAGATGATAAAAATCTGAGAGATGAAATTTGGCATGTTTTTACATACAAAAAATATTTTTACTTGTCTTTTAATATATATAACATTTCCAATAAAAGCAATTTTATTTTGCTGGAAAATTGTAATATTACAAAAATGAAACTACTAATAATTCAAAAAACCTATATACAAGTAAACAGAATCAAATCGCAAAGCTCTCACTCCTTGAAATTAACCACTGAAACAGAAAGGATTCAAGTGAGGAATATTTTTAATGGAGTTGAACGCTTACTATCTTTTAACAACACAATACCTAACATAAACAGCAATTCCTTCTGTGGTATAAGAAGAGTGTGTCCTTTCAAGGTCAAATTACATCTCTCAGATTTTTAACGTCTTTCGTTTTCACCCTTATAGATTAAGTTTGCAACTGTTCAATTTGTGTTAATATTGCAAAGCTAATTTGAAACACACGTGTCGCTAAGTACTTACGTTTTATTTTTCGCACGGTGTCACAGCCTTTCACACTTATTTTAGGTGATAGTGTATACTATACCTAATTTAAAAACATAAAGCGTAAAAATACATATGATTAAATTTCTAAGAGCAATTTTTAATGCATAAAATACGCTTCTGTAGACTATAAAAACATTTGCGGTTAAAACATCGTGCGATATTTGAGTAACTCACATAACACCTCTAGAATTAGTTCCACTGAATTCGTCTCGGTGCATATTAATAACACAAACAAGATGCAAATCTATAAAACTTTTAAAGGATACTAACAAGAACATATTCCCAAGCGAAATTATTTCTTTTATAACATAAACTCTTATACGGTCCGATTAGCTCCTAAATAACTAAAAGTTTTCTTCTCAGGTAAAAGTTTTCTTTAAGAAAAGTATTGCATGCCCAATAATTTATCAGATGATATATTTTACTTATAAATATACACTAAGGGGAAAAGGAATTTAACTCGATGTTATCTATTCATGTTTAACACGTATCCCAGTTTGATTAAATACTGTAAAAGGAATATATATGTTAGATAAATATCCAAATAACCATAAAAATTATTTCAATACCAGCCTTAGAATAGTTAGCTGATAATCATTGATAAGTCATACATAAGTTTTTGGTAAAGAATAAACCCAATATCTAGTACTTGGGGATAGATGTTGGCTATTTGTTCTGCTCTAATGAACAAACTTAAAGCTTTTCTAATCTTTTTCCATATAATTTACATCCATGAAATCATAGCTTCACGAAAATGTTTAGTTATAAAAGCATAACTTTTGCCCTCATTAAATCTTCCTCAGACTAAAGTGAGACGATGGTTTAAGAATTGATTAGGACTTTTATTAACAGTCAATAAATATTTCTAGATTAACAGACAAGTATTTATAAAAAGTCAATATTTATATCGTTTTATCAGGTGTTTTCCTTATCCTTTTACATGACTTATTTTTAAACTATAACGTCAAAATAATGTTAAGAGGATCAATTATAAAAAACACTTTTCTAAACATTAGTTTTATTGTTAAATATCTTATTTGCGAAATGATAACGAGGCACTACTTCTCTTTCAATATGTGTAATTTAAAGGGCTTTGTGAATAATGGCCAATTTATCACTTGGTTCATAATATATCGTTCATTTGAGGCCCCAACGTCATAATATGAAAATTTTTAGTAAACGCATTTTGAAGTTTTAAAAAGTGTATTAATTTTTGGAAACACACAGTAATTCAAAGTAAAATAGAAATGCACTAAATGTATTTCATTATAATTGTAAGCTTTTCGCACATAATTTTAATTAATTTTAGATTTTTGTTCAATTGATGCTTATTAGTACAGTAAACTTCTCCTATTCCAGGGGCTAAATTTTCAAAATTACCAAAATTATTAAAATATCTAAAACTATTTATTTTTCAGAAAATTATTTTAGCATTTTCTACGAATGGCGATTTTTCTCTCTATGGTGATTTTTTGATGATTTACATATGCTCATAATCAATGATCACTTCTCATTATGGCTGCCATTAAAACACTTTTCCATATACTCTTATACATAATTCTTTGCTGTGTGGCTAATTTAGCATCAGGAAATATTTCAAGCCGCCGCCGTGTTGGCATCCAACCTGTGATCAAATAATTTCTCCTTAACGAAAAATTGTTCTCATTGTAAAACAGTAGGGTTTTCCGATGTCTCGGCAAATATAGAAGACATCGTCAAGCTGGGTCCAGTTTTAGAAACTTATTTTTTGTGCTAATCAGAAAAAACATTTTCGAGTAAAAACCAAACTCCTTACATTGGTTTCGAATATTAAAAATTATTTATCATAAAGTATAAATTAGGTTATGCATAACTATAATTTTTCTAATTTCTGACGGGCTGTGCGTTTTTTCAAAAACTAATTAAGTATTCGCAAATCTAAAATAAGAAATTTTGCTTTTATCTTGAATCTATTTTAAGAGGGTGTACGTGATATAACTCTATGGGCAGTATTTTTTAAAAGGCATTCATCTATTTCAAAAACAAAGTAAAACTATTATAAGCTTCTACGGATTACATAATAATGCTTTCCGTTGAAAAGAGTGAATGTGCAATTTATAATTATTTTAAAGGAGCACAGAAAAGAATTCTGATAGATTAAGGTCTGTGGCAGTTCGGAGATATTCATCCGTGTCAATCGCAATACAATTAGTATATAAAAGTTTATAACACTTTGTTTTAGATTTAAAGAATAGAAATATCCTTTACAATTCTTTCACAGGGTCTTTCAAAACTGCATTATTAGTGATACAGCTTTTTTGATATAATGATAAGGATCTTGGCTAGTTTGACAACGATAGATCGACAGACATGATCGCCACATATCAATAGATCACCAAATTAGACGCAAGAAAAAAAATAATCATGTTGGAAAGCGTTTTATCATGGATGAGTTTGGCATGATTTATCTTTCTTCTTTCTTATCTATATTTTTTTAATCAACATACACGTTATCCGAGGGGTTTTTTTTCAAAACATTTTAGAAAGTTTCTCAACAAAAAAAAAATCTAATAAAAAATCAAAAGAAATAAAATAAAATTGTTCATTTCAAGAAAGTTTTATTTTCATTTGCTTTTACAGTTTCTTTCTTCCACCTAATCACAGTCCTATGTATTTCTTCTGCACATAAACTTTCAGAAGTATGATTTTTTTAATACGGTCATTTTACGTTCTCAACAAAAAGAAAACAAAGAAATGACTTCTGAAAAATAATTTCTAGATGAAAAGGATAAAGCGTATTTAATTGATTTTTTATAAGGAAATATTTCTAAGTGTCTCAGTTTTTGTTATTCAGATAAAATATGAAAAAAATCACTTTCATGACCTGGGAAAATTAATGAACTGAGCACATTGGGAATTTACTTTGGATATACTATGATTTAGAAAATTTATTTTGCAGACACGGAAGATTTTTATCATTTAATTCTTTATAAAATTCAAGCACAGCTTCGGCTTTTTAATAAACATTTTTCTTTGAAATATTTTTTGAAAGTATACTATATTTTATATTTAAGTAATAAAAACACATGCAAATTTATTATATTTGTCAATCGAAATATATTGTCAATTAATCTCATGAATTTGTGTTAATATACAAACAAAAGATATATAAAACTTGTGAGCAAAAAAAAATTATGTTTTACACAATTTTACCGGCCGTTATCAAAATAGTATGAGACTAATGACCGTACTTGCCAAATATTAATCCCTTGTTAACTCAGATGTGCTAGTCATTTCAAAGTTTCACGGAGGAAATGGTATTCGTGTGAAAAAGAGGGATTGCTATGACATCTGACCAATAGAATTCTCATTACATTTGTTTGTTGTTGTTGTTTAACGGCTCATACAATATTCGTGCTGCATTTTTCGAGATTCAGACCCTTGCTCCCTCAATGATCAACACAGTCTGTTAACAATCATTGAAAATGCAAATGAAACCATTTTCACGAATTAGAAGTTATAAAAAAATACTTTTTTCAAAATTCTAAAAAATTAGGAAAACGTGAAGTTTATTTATTTATTTATTGCAATATAGGGCAGACGTTCATATTTTTTTAAATTCCGCATTATGCTTTAGTATTTATTTCCATAGCTTCAGTATTTATTTTCGATATTTATAATAAAATACTTAAAAGAAAAAAATCCACGGTTTTCTGCTCCACTTAAAATGTTCATAACTGAAGAGCGTAAATAAATTTCCGATGAACACATAAATTTGTTGCAGCAGTATATTTCCTCGATACAGCTATATTTAATGCAAATAAGTAGTAAACAACTTTTAATTCAGAAGTTTAGGGAAACTAAATTCCAAAGAGAGTGTAGTGTCTCGTTTGGAATTCGCTCGGGAAATAATTATTTCTTTACAAACTAAGCTAACTTTCCACAAAGTTTGAGACATACAAATCAGACTAATTGGATTCTTATAAAATATCAACAATTTTTGGACATCCTTATCTATAAGAATTAAAAAGTCAAACTGAGGTTTGTGGGACAAAGTTTTCTATTTATATAGGATCGATTTTGAGTGAAATGTGGATTACATTCAACCTCAATTTTTAATGTTTGGGCAATGAATTCATGCCATAAGATTTGAATTTTTCCTACATATTTGTTCTTTCAAGTGAAAATAAAAAAAGTGTCTTAGTCAAGCATATTTTTAATGTATTTGTAGCTAATTCAAATATAGAGTAAGTACAAACTTTCAATAACTTCAGCAATTGTGTTTAAAAGTTTAAACAATTCTTACGTTTTAAGTACTTTCATTGCAGAATACATTCAAGTGAACATTCAATAATTTACCATATGTTTTACCAATTAATATTTTTATTCACAAAATGACAAAAATCCCAACAAATAAATTATTTAAGAAGTTATATTTATAATTTCATGGATGATACATTTTCTAGAAACAAAAATCGATCATTTCTGATAGATCAGTATTGTATCTTCAGAGCAGATATTGTATTTTTAAGTAAACTTTTCATGTACACTGATTTTTAAAAAATGTGGCCAACGGTTTTAATGTTTAAAAAAGGGTTTCTTTGACGTATGCATCAATTTTTATGTTTTACAGTGATAGTAATTAAATCTTTTAATTTAGCTCCTAGTTATAAAAGGTGGGTTATTTTTAAGTTTATATATATAGATACATATAAACTATAATAAATAAACATAAACAATAGCACTAAACAATATTAAATATACAAACATAATTTGTAAGATAACATACAGTGTTATGTATAGAAAGTTTAACAAGAAACAAAATTTTATCATCAACGCACATATTATTATGGGATCTATGCTCTCACTTTAAAAATTGTGTTACTTATAGATCAGTGAACTTATTTATTATTCTCATATTCCCTAATAATTGAATTTTCTGCTCATAATTGTTGTCTTACTATTAAAATTCACAGAAACCACTCCTTTTTTTCATCTTTTGTTTGAATCACGCCTTTTCTGTACTTTCTTTCTTAAAGTTATTCTTTTTGCAAGTTAAATACTTACTTAATGACAAGTTTTCTCCATCCTTAATATTACTGGTGTTTTAATTTGCACTGAAAAACGAAAGAAACTAAAATAAGTTTTTTCAAGCTTATTCTTAGCTTAGTCTGTTGTTATGTCGTTACTGTTCCAAATTTGTGTAGTATTTTAACCCACTTTCTATCGTCCCACCGAGCTGAAATTTTGCATACAGGTTTTACTCTGATGACCCTGAGTACTGCTGAATTTTATTTCCAATATTCTTAATAATTTTTCATTTATTTAATGTTTTGTGTATTTCGTAAGCATCAGATCGTTCCACCGAACTATTGATTGTAATTATTTATCTTTACGTCATCATATATTCTTGCCTAGAAACCTTAGACTGAGACGTTAACACATCTTTTGTCATACCGAAATAAGCTTCTCAAACTATGAATTTCATATTGTTTTATATTTAAATGAAAATAATGTTTAACGAATTTGCTAAGCACCTCCATTGGTGGAAGGTGAATTAATATGGATTTATATGCTGTTATAAGTGTTTGAGCTTAAGATTCCCTCAAAAACTATTTTATACTTTTTAGTCCAACTTGAGTAAAAGCTTGATTTTAAAATCTTTCGTTTTACTTTTATTTATTATGACTTTTGTCTGTAAACTAAATTATAAGTAGAAGATCAGATGAGATGTCAAATACTTTTTACAAAACCAAAAATGAAACACATATACATATATGTACGTATACATTCATCTTTTTACTTTCATCTGGTAATAACTGACAAATGGCTAAAATGTTGAAATTTATGCCTTCGCTATTCTTCTTTTTACTTTCATCTGGTAATAACTGACAAATGGCTAAAATGTTGAAATTTATGCCTTCGCTATTCTTCATGGTTATCTTCGGATGTAATTTCAAAATATTTAAAGACTAGACGCTCTTAAAAGATACAAAATATTTCCATTGTCAAAATATGAAAAGTACACTCAAACTTTGGACGAGGGAAAATACAAAGCAGTTGTTTACGAGAAATAGAAAATGGGAGATCCGAAGATGAAGAATATTTGAAACAAATGAAATAACAAACTAGTTGAACCTTTATTGAAAGACTTCAAGACATTTCATAGGCAAAACAGTTGAAAGCAATACTTATCAGTTTGTTATTATTCTTCAATTATTTTTAGTGAGGTTTTCTTAATAGTGTGTACCTAGGGTACAGTAAAAGAAAAAATAGTTTCTCTTTTAAAGCATTTCTTTTTCTAAAAACTCACTTGCTATTATCTTCTTTTTCATCTACACCAAGATCATTTGTTATAATCAGATATTGAATAGTTTTGAGTAAATTAAATGTTTTATTTAAATCATTTATGCTATATTTAATTATCCATTTATGCTCATTTCGCGTAAAGTATCAAGTTAAATAAAATCCTTCTCTAAAGAAATAGATAAAAAAGTGGGTTTTTTTTGTTTTTTTAACCAATTTTTTAAATCATTTTCTTTATTTCAGGTTTGACAATATTTTTATGCTTTTCTTTTTCAACAGGCATTCAGAAACTTCAGACAGTGGTAGCTCAGTAGTTAGAAATAACTGAAGAGCTGTGAGTTTTATCTTCTACTGACCGTATGCTTGTAGTGTACATACAAACTAAATCCGTGGTACCGAAAGTCTTCTAGACAGACTTTGAGAGTTGCTAAGAAGTGCCAATATACAGGGGGATTTCACCTCTATTTGACGAGGATCTACATTATGAACAAAAGATCATCTCAAGGGACTTTCGTAGCTCCAAACAACAACATATCCCCAGTGTACTGAAAAAAAAAAAAAAAAAAAAGCAGAGTTAGTATTACGCGCACATTTTGCTGTAGTCACTGCTGTAACACGTTGTGCAGAGATAACTACAGCACAACTTGCAGATTAAAAAGTAAACGTAATTCTTTCAGTGTGATGTGAAGATTGTTCTCTCAGCAAACAGGTTTTACATTCTCACATTTCTTGCTATTAAAAGGTCAGAAACCTTCTATCGCTATTCCGTTTCTCTCTCTCTCGCTCTCTATTTTTAAAAATAAAAAACTTATAGCCGTAATAACACCTTATTTTTTTCAACTTCGTTGTCAAAAAAAACCATCAAAATAGCTTTGTTTCAACAGTCCAAATCAATAAAAAATTTGATCTAGAAATGAGTTTCCATCGATTTATTAAGAAATTTGCATCGATAAAAAAAAGGTTAATCTCTTACAAATTCAATTTCTTTTTCACGAGTTAAGAAAATTATTCATAATCCACTTTATCTAACATATTTTTTTAAACGTTGGGTACCTTTCAGTCTGTTAAAAGGAAATTTAAATGTACTATCCGCCAAAGCGGCCATCTTCGCCGCCCCATACCTTACTGTTCTTTATACTCAACGCAGTGTTTGCCAAATTATTGGGCCAATTTCACCGAAACTCGTGTTTCTTCGTTTTAATAGTATTTGTCATGAAATTTATTTAGGTTAGGGTAGCTATAAATTTTGGTGGTGTCATGATAAAGCCGATGGTAGCAATGCCAAGTACTAGCATTCCAAAATGTATGAAAAGAGATTGGTGACATTTCCATTCATAAAATTATTATAAAAATCCTCTTATAGCAAATAATAGTATCCTCTTCTCCAAGAAAAATACTGTATTGGGTGATAACGTGTTTTACAAATTAATACAGAAATGCTTCTTAAGTTCAGCTGCTGAGGGGTAAATGTGCCAAAGTTAGCAACCTGGTGTTTTAGAGTACGGTTGCGTTATTTAATTAGTATCCTTGGTTACAATAACAGTGGTACAAAAAAAGGAATGGCTAACATGTGCTTTAGCCCACTACATGGCGACTTTTTTCTTTTTTTGTGTGTGTGCCAAGTATTGTAAATTCGATATTTTAAAGCTGTGAAAAGATCTGAAGGATCTTGCATTTTCACGTGTGCATTGTTGCTTTGTAATAAAGCTACGGCTTGATATACGTAACCAATTACAAATATTCTTGCTTCATTTGACATCATTGAACTATTAACTTGAATTTTTTGCATGTCTTATTGTTATTACGCTAATGCTTACATCTAGTTGCTGCCATTCGCAGCATAGAAATATCGTCGATTTTGGTACTGCATAGATTAACGTTTTATAGAAGCAGATGAAATCATTTTTACTCAAACTTGGTTATCAAGATATCATAGAGATCTTTTCTTACAAAAGTTGAGTTACCACTAAATTTATCGTAATAATTTTTAGCAACTCAAATGAACTTTTAAAAGAAATGTTGATAAACTATATTAATTTTGTGAACTGTAAAAATCTAACCCTCGAGAATTAAAGAATTAAATGCGATTCAATAAATCTCTTAAATTGCAAATTAAAATAGTTTCAATTGCACTAAGTAGTAAGGCGTTTGATAGAAAAAGTTCTTGTAATCATGAAAAAATAGAAACAGCATACAAATGGTTTCACTTACTGTACGAATCAGATAATAGTAACGAATAAATTTTGTTCTTTTCTTTACCTAATGCTGCTATTAATTCTATCACCATTGTTTTAGGTTACTTGCACTGTTGGCAACTAAGTCTTGTGGGCTTACGGTAGTGGAGAAAGTACTGCTCATGAAATGTTTTCCCACAAAAAGAAAATTAACCAAGGAATAAATTTATAATGGATTCATTAAAATTATTGAATGAATAAATGTATGTTCTTTTTACTGAAAACGGATAAAGATGAACAAAAGAACAATTTTTTTTTTTAATTTCCTTCAGGGTTACATATTTTAATATACTGCAGAAGAAATTTTTATCACGTGATGATAACATTCTTTTCCTATTTACAAGGAAATTAATTTTTAGTGCATTCTTACAAGTACTTGTTTGAATAATAAATTTCTCTGACCATTGATTCCTGCTAAAACACTTAAATTTCTGTATGAATGAAATTTTTCGTTTAGTTGTGTTAACACCTAAATTAATAATTAGCTTCATTTTATTTCTAACTTCTGTTTTAACTGGATTATATAAAATAACATCGTTTATACGATGTTATTTTATATAATCCTAGCTGTTAGTTAGGATTAACTAACAGCTAGCGATCCTAGATGATCCTAATCCTAGCGATGTTATTTTATATAATGCTAGCTAAAAAATTAATATCTACCTAATACTCATTACTTAAGTTATGAAATGAAGTACTTGTACAAAAGAATTTGTTTCATCATCTTTGAACTTTCTTATAAAACGGAAACTTGACGTATTTTCATACTGTCCATCATATTGTAGTCACACGCCTTTCGCGGATACATTGGAAGCTCTTGCAGATAGTTTTGCAGTAATCACAGGCTTTTGTGCAAATTTTTTTAAAGATGGATAGTCACCTAGAAGAAGTATTTTTAAGTCAGTATAGTACAAGCGCGTTACATGTACTTGTGTGTGTATATGTATACAAATGTTCATATAAGCACTATGTATTCTGTTATCACGGATTATTGAGTTTTCCATAGTTTTGGATTATGTGCGCAGATTGTTTTTTTTTTTTTTTTAATCTGACTATACTGACTGTAATGTAGACTCAATATATATTCTAATTAAATATGTATATGCCTGATTTCTATATTTCTTATTATATATTTCTGTATTCTAATTATTATAAAGTGTTATTTGTTTTATATAATTTTTTTCATTTTTTAGTTTTCCTGATCACTCCACCAGCAGATCGGTCGATTAAACTCGGCTCCCATTAGAACACCGAAAGTTAAGCAGCACCGCTTCGGCAGTGCTTGGGGGGGGGGGGGCGGAAACTCAGCTCCCGATCAAGTCCGTTGTGGACAGACAGTGTACGCTAAAGGGAGCTGGTGCACGTAAACTCTGTCGTGGCTCGAATGCCCCCATGTTCAAACAATACTTCTGGGGGTGTCAATCAAGGTGCTAAGTCTCTCATCTGGAATTGGTACAAAATTTGGAGACTACTCATAGGGGGCAACTTTAGTCTGCCAACTAGCTGCCCTCATTACAAAATGACCAACATCTCTGGCCCCTGTAGCGGTCAAGCGTACAAGTTGGTCGCTGACCCAGCCATTACAAAGAAAAAACTTTTCTTGATCATACACTTAGCAATACAAAAAAATGCATATACCTTACTTCGATGTTGAGTAAATAATGACATTAGATTAGACACACGCTTTTTTATAAAGTTTATTTTTATTTTTATGCTTTTAGTTGTCGAGCAAGCTTTGCAAAATGAACATTCTTTATCAACTGTAGACACCAGTCTTTTCAAATATTGTTTTTTTATATTTTTCGATGTATTCTACAGCTACAATATGATAATAAATATTTAAAGTTCTATTTGTAAATACATTGTTTCATGTTCTCTCATTAAATTAAATGACATACCAATTTCAGATTTCTAAACTCTCAAACATGTTTTTGTAGTTGGGAAAAGTACTAAAATACTCAATTCTTTCGAGCATAAAGCAGTACGTATTCTTAAAAATTTTGATGTCAAAATTGTTGTGTTTAAGATTTGCAGTAATAAAACATACATTTCAAATGCAAAGTTATTTTTATAAAATTGTCAATAGTGACATTACCTACTATTAATTATATTATAGTTTAACCTACTATTAATTTTTTATTATATAACACGATGCCTCATTCAATCTTATGTGCTAACATTAGCATAAAGTTTTTTAACTTATTTTTCATCGCGTAAATGCTCGAAGTAAAAGTAAAGTGAAACTTCAAAGTCTATTAGTAGCATAAATATGAACAGAATCATAATCATACTCATAACTTGAAAACTATGTAATCTTGTCTAATAAATTCGGGTGTATGCTAGTTAAAATTTACGATTTAAGGAAGCTTAGAAAATTGTCGTGTATCTCCTACTGCTGTATGTGCTGTATTATAAGTAGACAATGTAAGTAGTGTACAAGTAAACAATCAGTGAATCGAAATTTTGTGGTATCACCTTGTTGCAGAATTGAAGAAAAGAAACTGAAGGAAATCCCGTAGTGATAAGGAAAAAAATAATAAATCAGACATAGGAATTTATTTTCCAATGCATATAATTATTGTTTGAATATAGTTTTTTATGTAAGGAATCAGTATAAAAAATTTTCGTGAAGTTGATTAAGAGCAGAAAAATATTCAAGGAAAGTTTTATTTTTTATCGATCAGAAGGGAAATATTTCATGAAATTATCATGCACCGAAATACAAAACTCCCGTAATTTTTCCCTACCTTCACTGACGTTGAAATATATCTTTTTTTAAATCCAGAAATAAATGATACGAATGTTATAAAAAATGATGAAAATCATCTCTGCTTCCCTCAAACGAAAGAAGTATTTTGGAGGATATGATCAATTATCCATAATTTATCATCTCTTTTTTTTCTATTACTTCGTTTAGAAGAAAAAAATTGATGAGATTTCTGACTTATAAAATCCAGTATCAACAAGCGTAAAGAAGGCCTGGTTGATGCTGTCTTATTAAAATTCTTCAAATCCGTTGCAATAAAATAATTTATCTGTTAAAGACGTATGCATAGTAAGTTTACTTATGAATCTTAACTATGCGAATAAAATATCCATCATATTTGATGTTCTGGGATGATAAAATGATTACATTAGGAAAAATATTTTTTTTTCAGTATTTAGTATTTTTCCTGTTCTTCAGTTGGCAAATGATAAATGAGGTCGGAACTTTTTATTTGTTTTGTCTAATCACATTTGTGAACTGACAAGAGTAGAAAGCTTGAAGATTTTATTTCTTAGTGATTCAAACCTAAATTTATCAGGAAGTATTTGACACGTATTACATAATCAGTTTAGAATAAAAAATACACTGCGTCCTAAACTATAGATTTTACACTTTCCATGTTTAAATATCTTATAAATTAGTAGTAGTTTGATTCTTTATTTACTCACTTTTACCACAAGATAGAGGAGATAATTTTATTTGAAAGTTCTTTGTTCTGATTATTTAGCACAATTTTCAGATGTTTAAAAAATTTTTTTAATAAAGATCAATTTTGACGAAAATTTTCGTAAAATAATTTTTAAAACTGTTGCATCTGTAACTCTATCAGTTTAAACTTTTTGATATTTTGACAAATGATAAAACATTCATTTCTCCCACTTTTAAAAGAAAAACGAAACAAAAAGGAAAAATAAAGCGACTTTTTACGAATTTTAGTGTAAAGTTTTATGTTTTCAATTCAGTTAGCAGCTATGTTTGTGGCTATTTTATCTCTCTATTATAGAAGTCAGGCATTATACAAGCGTTTGTACTATGCTGCCGCAGAAAGCATTGAATAACTTTTTATTTAAGATAAACTCTCTTATTTCTACTTACTACTACTTTTTATTAAAGAAAAACTCTGTAAACTTTATTTAAGAAAAATTTTTTCAACCTTGTATTACCTAGCAGCATTTATAGTGTTAAAAATGTTGTTTTGGAAATGAAATATTCTTTTTGCATTTAAAGGGAACTGTTTTCAAACGGGATACCGAGTTTTCAAATCTCAAGTGAGATTTACTTCTTCTGTGAAGTAACGTAACGTCACGAAATACGTAAAAATTACACCACCAACAAAATAGTTTTGCAAAATCTAAGATCCCTTATGTCACTTTAAGCCATTGGGTAAGATATACAGGTTATAGATTAAAAATTAATACAGGTGTATACTACAGGGGAACATTCTATATTTGCGTTTGTTCAATTTTATAAAGCCCTAGTAGTACTAGTTCAAAAGGCTTTCAAAAGACGTCTTTTGAACGCCTTTTCAGCGTTTTTTGAACTAGTTGTGGAACTAGGGAATAATTGCATTGAATTTATATACATATGTTTCAAGTATAACGTTAATTTTTTAGAATCCATCTTGCAACAGGTAGTTAGGATCATATGCTAAAAAAACATTCATTTCTTCCTGTGCCAAGAGCGGGTACGCAATTAGTTACATATATAGGACGTTTTAAGAAATGAGAACTGCTTTCACACCTAAACTGGCTAATACTGCTATTTTATTGACAAATTTATTGATTTATTAATTTAATGAAACAAGTTTTACACATTTGTGCTTTCCATTGCGGTGCATTTTTAACATTCCAAATTAATTCAATATTTTTATAAATATACTTTTAATATTAAAAATGCATGCTAGTCGTAGGGGAAACGAAATCATTTAGGAATCATAATTATATTACTAGAATCTGCAGATTGATAACCCCTCCACACATACACTGCACGGAGCATCCGTAGAGGCTAATTTCCAAATCCACATCTGAAAACTGCATCTTAGAGGAGCTTACATGTAGCTCATGATGAAATTTCGAAAGACTTTCTGAAACCGAGCCCACATCGCTTGACACCATTATAAATCTGTAATCTAATCTCACTTTACCATTATAATCTGCTCTGTGCTGAATAATTAGTTCCAACAAAGTGAAGTTACACAGCACATCTTTCTAATTTAAAATTGTAACTAAGCGAAATTTCGCATTACGCTCCCCGACAGATGTAAAAGACTGTAACTTGAGTACTTTTGAACAGAGTAATCATCTGAAGTTTAATAGAATAGTAAAGGAGAATATGTTTAAAGTATTAATGGAATTTTGAAATCCTCGTTTCTAAGGGCTCGATAGCTATGAATATTTGAGAGCGAATAATTGTGCTTAATAGCTCCATTAGGGCAAGTGTACCCCATTAATTATAGCCATCTGTCTAAACAATACAACATTTTGAATTAGTATCTGTATTTTCAAAAAAGGGTGAATGCGGAAAAAAGGTTCATATATTTTGCTCTCTATTCCTTTATTTCAAACTTTTGAAAAGCTTATTCAGTTATGTTAATACTTATTCTAATGTACGATTAAATCACAAAGATTTGACTTGTAAAATTATATATACATGTTCATGCTTTAGTAAAAAGATGTATCTTTAACACTTCAAACTGTTCGTTTTATAACAGTTAATATTTTTCATAAAAGCAAGCATATTTCAAACCTAAATATAACTTCTTCTTCCTATCATTTCATGGTAACTTGATAGTACGTACGAAAACAAAATATTAATTTAACACATTAATGCATTAATCATCTTAAGCATCTAAATATAAAAAAAACGGAGTTAATGCATAAAAGCTCCCTTATATTTTTCTTTTTTGAGAAAAAATAACAATGAATTCTGTAACTTACTATTTAAAACCAATTTTGTTTATATTTTTAAAACTCCAAATATCTAATTTTAAAAACTAACGGCATGAAATTTAACTTTTTTTCGTTAAAAGAAATCGAATAATTCTAAAAAATTAAATTCGCCATATTATGTGTTTAATTCAAATAAAACAATATTATATGCTGAGAAGAATATATATACATAACGATACAGGAAGATGCATGTCAAAATTTTCGTCACACTTCAGAACTATTACCAGTGTCTTTGGTAAATTTTAAATCATTTGCACGCATGTCAAACCAATTCTTATCATTTGCTCTTAGATATTGTTCAACACCAGTCTGAAAGGATTTTGTAAAATATGTCCAAAAAATTGCTTATAGTAAATATTTTTACTGACCAAATTTTTAAAAAGAGGGGTTAATGAATAATTTTTATCAGGATAAATTTCAATTAGAGTTATGGTATATTGATATACAAATTGAGCAGTTAGATATTTTATCTGATGTAAGACTACGTTACTCTAAGTAAAGAAAACTTACCTTAAATAAAGAAATTTTTTTCAACGCCGTCCTAAGTTTAAATATTACTCCTTTTGGAAACTAACCATGTGAAATTACCAGATAAACTGGTCCAACTACTTAGTGTTTCTTTTTTGGAGGTCAAAGTGTGTCGTGATAAATCAAAAAACTGTGTAAGATTCATAAACACTGCCACAAAATTTACGTCCTAGTTGCAATTTGTGCGATTCTAAATAGCTTCTCGAGATTACGCAGTTTGATATTTTCAGCGAGATTAATTCATGGAGGATTTGAATATTGAAACAGCATTTGAGGGAGAGAAATGCGAAGATAGATAGTGTTAGTACAAGTAATAGTTGGTATATGTAGATTTATTACGACACTATGGATTAAAGCCCAATATACCGTGCTAATTAATATTTCGTGAAATTAAAAGTGTTTGTTATAGTCATCATTTTTCAACGGGCGCCTCATACTCAATAAAAGATAAGTAATCCTACGTTAATATTGGCACAGTGATTAATTACATCACTGAAAATGGTAGACAGCCGAAGTGTGAAGGTCCCGGGTTCGGGTTCCATCGCGCGGTCGTCGATCTAACGGACTGGAGTTTTGGTAGGTTTTCTCCAGATGTAACGTGAATACGCGTTAGAACCCCTTAGAAAGTCTTCCTACCAAGGCATCCCTCAACTTAGGCAGATACCCCTCGCGCAGGTTTGCCTTAATCATACACAATCACCTACGTTAATATATTCCACGGCAGTTCCAAAAAAGAAAAGACTACCTGAAAGTTGTTTTGTTTTTCCTAAATTTGCAGTAGAAAGCATTTTTCTTTTCCTTCTATTAGGTGGTGTAATGATATCTTTATGAATATTATTACTACTGCAGCAATAAACTGTATGATAAAATTAATCAAAATTGCAGAAAACCGAAAGGAGAGGTGTTCTAGATCTTTATCAAAAGAAAAAATAGAAAGATGCGTACGCATTTTTTCATGACTAGAATTTCTTTTATTTCAAAGTTGGAATATATATATATATATATATGTGTGTGTGTGTGTGGTTCCAAATTTTAGCAACAGATGGCGCTGCAAAACTGAATTTTTTTTTTAAATCTTATGCCATACGCTTCCCCACATTTTCAATAATATTCCGTGTTCAAATTTTACGTCATTCCGATCAGTAGTTCTTTTTTCTATACCGTTTGAAACTTAAACTTGAATTATAGACACCCTATATACATAATAAATGAGAGAACGAGCCATATAGACAAAGATATGCTCACAAAAAATAATAACACATCATGATACAAGTCAAAGATACAAAATAAATGAAATGATTAATCTCATTTACAACATTCTCCTTAGGCGTTTGGGCCAACAGAGCGACCCAAAGCTTTACTTACCGCATTCAATGCTTACTTGTCGCCTTCTAAAAACGAAAAATAGAAAAAAATCATCAATAGAAAAAGCTGCAAATTAAAAGTTTATCGAATAAAAATGAACCATGATCTCCCATTGTAATCAAGAACTCGGTCATGCAACCCACAAAATATAGAAATAAAGATCAAATAAACATCATTTATATCTCCAGATATATTTGCGCAAAATTTTGCTTCAATAAAATGAATATGCGTTTGTATTAAGTAATTAATTAATTTATTAGGCTTTAAATTAATATTACATTCCATCAAGATGATTCCTTAAATAATTTTTAAGAAAGACACAGTCATAGGGCAATAAATAGGCTTACAATACGTCCCAGTTTAAATGGTATTGTCTCTTCGGAACATTATCCAGCAGTGTTCCGGCCTATATGGTAACTTGTCCTGGTTGAGGTTGATCTACAAAAAAATCAATACTGATAATCTTCAATGCTGATATTTTAACAAATAGTCCAATTATTCAGTCACTTCCAACAACAGCACATGAATGCACCTAATCTGGTTAAAATGGCACTATGCATTGCCATTATGTCTTGCCAATAGCGTCCGCATATTTGGAGTTTGTTTTCTCTATGATGAAGCAATTAAAAATTATTACATATTCAAAAAAGTTCACTTCAGCGAGAAGTAACAATACAAAATATAAATAGAATAATTTAAACCTTTTACTGCAGCAGAAGTGGAAAATAATTTACCTACATTACACATTTTTTTTTGTATTTTATATTTTCATGTATAATATAGGTAAGCAATTTTTGGTGGATTTGTTTCTCTTCTACCTTACCTCTGACTCCTGTCTCGGTTTATAGCTTTTTGAATCTGGTATGCCTATGTATCAAACACAGATACTGTAATATAGTTTAGCAGCGAAATTAAAGTTAAATTTAACGTTTTAGTAGAAATATAATGATCTTAAAGTTTACATTGCGTTTGCAATATCCTGAACGTGGCACCCAGACAGCACATAAGCTTAAATCAAGCTTGACATTGACTTGAATTTGACGTATTAAAACAAGCTTGACATTTCAATCCATTAGCTTGATTATTGCGCTGATGGCGCCATCTGTCGCTGTAGGCGAGAAGGAGAATGGGCATTGAAAAGTCTAAGGGGAAGGAATGAATGGAATAAGCCCCTCTGAAGTGTAACACGAGGGGAGTTTTAGTTTTATTTACATCTAATTAACATTAGTAATTCCATTAACTAATTAATTAGCCCTACAAATAAATTTAATATAATTAACACAATTTAGTTAGTTAATATATTTCACTTTATGGGTGTAGAATGAAGCGTAATCCGGCCTCCACAAAATAATTAATCAGTCATAAATGTACTTGACCATAGAATTAAAAAAAAAAGATTCTATATTTCCAAATATGGAAATTCTTCAAAATAAAATACAATTATACTACGAAATTGATTTCAAAATCAGTCATTTGTCTCGATTTTGAGAAGCAGTATTGCTCAACGATGAGTGTTGCGATATTGAAAGTTTTAAAACGTGTCCTGCTTTTAAGTTTATATTATGCTTATTTCCCTATTAGTAGAGTCTATAATCACACATAATATTATTTAAATTTTGATTCATCCCATGGAAAAATAAAAGAAAGTTATCAGCATCGCCCATACTTATCGATCTGGCGTGAGCACAGTCACTTCAAACTTTAGTCACAGCTGCCCGAGGCATAATAGCCGAACGGTTAGCACAAGGGCCCTCCAGCCTAAAGTTCCCGGGATCGAACCCAGCCGCCGACGTTTTATGGAACCGATTAAAATAACTTAAAATTTCAGCATAGAGGGGGAAAATGCACGGAAAAATAAAGTATGTGGGGCGCGGCCGCCCTGTGTTTAGGAAAATTTTTTAAGATTGCTATGCCAAGCTTGCTATGTCACGCTTAATGCAAGCTGGGCAAGTGTAAACTAGAACACTTGATTCAAGCTTGCATTAAGCTTACACGCTTGAAATTTTCAAGCTTAATTCAAGTTTATTGACTTGATAAATCAAGCTTGCTGCAAGTTTGATGCAAGTTTGCTGTGCTGTCTGGGCACTCCAATAAAGATTAACCATTAAGACAGAATTAAAGTAGTTTATTTTAAAATACTATTAAAAGCTATTATAACGGTGGCTAATAGCATATTAAAGAACAAGCACAGCTTACAACTACACAAAGTAAGTGCTAAGTACATGGGAACATAATAAGACAACTTGGCGATAGCTCCAGGAGCAGGAAAGAATTGTCGCCAATTAATTCGCCAAACTGCAAAGACTCTAGTAGGCAGTTAGACATAATTAAGATGTAGTAAATTTCAAATGCAGACTCTTCTTTTTGGGTATGGTTTAAGAGAGCTTGCAACTTCAGCTAATTTAATGAAGCCCTATGGAGTAACTCTGAGGATATCAAACGAGGAAAACAAACGCGCCAATTGGGCACCTATCAAAGAATAAAATAATGCATTAACTATGAAATCCAAAGTTAGCGGGTGTCAAACAGTAAAAAGGCTGGAAAGATGGAAACTAAAAATGGCAAAGAGTATTATTTAGAATAAAAATTACAAATAATTTTAAGTATGTGATGAACTGCATCAAAGATACTTTTACAAATAATCATCTTCTCAGTTTCTATTAAATGATTAAATAGTAATGTTATTCAATTGGAGCTCTAATACCTAGATATGATACTACGAAATTCCATAGAAAATCCTTTAAGTTTGCTCAATTATGCAAAAGTGAAGCTTTGCTGATCAGTCACTATTTCCCGATCATGCATACCGATTGAAATACGAAGAATGGAGTTTCTCCGACAGCATATTTGTTGAGCAAACATTTCGTAGGAATTACTTGGAGGTGAAGTAAATTGCAGATAAAGCCAAAAACATTTATATAAATGTTAAATTCAAACTCTCCGAAAATGATTAATTGCTTACATATGGTTCCACTAGTCATGCAAACAGCAGTTTTCTCTGAAAGAATTAAGTCACAAATATTGACTGATGGGTCATTAATCACTTGTTTTTGTGTGAGTAGAAAAAAAAGGGTGTCAAACAACAGCGTATTGATGTACTTAAAAGTGTGGGTATATAACTTAAGGGGAGTTACAAACTTTAAACCTTCAAAATATCGAAAAAACTATTATTGCATTTTTCAAAAATTTCAATCTTTCTGAATCGTATGCTTCAAACTACATGAAAATATTCCTATTAGAACGCGAGTAATTGCAAAAGAAAATGTGGATGCAATGGAGTTTAAAGAGGGGATTTAAAACTTTGAACGTGTTTTCCTTAAAACTGCATTTTTGCGACTCGCGCGCATGATTGTAAAAATACTTATGCAGGTATTATATTGAAACTTGTTGGGTAAGTACGTGTTATTAATGTCTATAACCTACACCTAAATAATATTTTTAATTTTCAATTTTTCCCCCTCAGGGTTCAATAAAAAAAGAAAATGAAAAATTCTCCACTTTTCATAACATAAAAATGTTATTTTTAAATAATAAATAGGTACAAAAACATGAAAATACAGGTGTAGGTTATAGACATTAATAACACGTACTTACCCAACAAGTTTCAAGATAATACCTGCATAAGTTTTTTTACAATCATGCGCGCGAGTCGCAAAAATGCAGTTTTGAGGAAAACGCCTTCAGAGTTTTAAATCCCCTCTTTAAACTCCATTGCATCCACATTTTCTTTTGCAATTACTCACGTTCTAATAGAAATATTTTCATGTAGTTTGAAGCATACGATTCAGAAAGATTCAAATTTTTGAAAAATGCAATAATAGTTTTTTCGATATTTTGAAGGTTTAAAGGTTGTAACTCCCCTTAAAAATTAGAATCTGCAGATGAAAAAATGTTTTCTGAGTAATTCTTTTAAAGTGTGTTCTAACCTCACCATGGCACAGTGGTTTTGTCGCTGAAAATGGCAGACGGTTGAAGTGTGACGGTCCCGGGTTCGAGTCCATCGTGAGGCTGTCAATCTAACGGTCTGGAGTTTTGGTAGGTTTATCCAGACGTAACGTGAATATGCGTTAGAACTTTTAGAAAGTGTTCCTACCAAGGCACCCCTATACTTGGCAGATCACCCTAGTGTAGCGTTGTATGTGATAAGGGTTGTCATAATCACACATGCACAAACAAACAAGCGTATTCTAAGTACACTGTAACAGTACTGGTGAAAAATATTTAAAGCTTAAAATCAAAAATACTTATATTATCATTATTTTCAAATAAATTTAGCATATTTTATTGCTTAGCACATAAATTTATAATTCCTAGTTCTGGAGATAGCTAACAATAGCAACAATAATATTATTTCATTATTATTAGAATACATCCCAAGATATCCCCATAATATTACGTTCATTGTATTACCATCTGCAATGTTCTGGAATCTTAATGTAAATAAAAAAAACTTAAGTTCTGACTGATTTCTTTAAACTAAATCCTTTTTTTACTGTTTAAGTTATATTCAGAATTTCTTAATAAAATGGCTTGTTTTATATTTCCTCCTATTTTTGTGATAGTTGTAATCCTTAATTCTGTCCTCTAAAATATACTGAGAGGAATCCTTTTGCTCTTTAAAAAAAAAGATATTAACAGTAATCAGTTCTGGGCTGGTCTTACTGGGAAATGAACATTGAAGGTTTCACTGCAAGCGTGATTTGTTTAGTGTTGAATATAACGATGCTTGTGTTGCCTAACAATCAATGTACAAGAAAAACATTGGCGTTTAATTCTTATTCTCAAACGTTTTTCGTTTGTTAACCCTTTGAGACGCAATCCTTTCCCAATGCTGAAAAAAGGGCAGCCGCTGTCATCGCTCGACTTAACTACCAGCAAGATGGCGGACGATCGAAACGTTCATCACGTGCCACAGATCTAGAGTTCCTTTTTTTACGACAGCTGGCTGTGCCGCACAGCCAGCTGCATGAAAAAAGGGTCACGCTTCAATCGCCCGCCATTTTGCTGGTAGTTAAGTCGAGCGATGGCAACGGATGCCCTTATTTCAGCATTGGGCAATCTATCCAGCTGGTCTCGCATTCTTCCATTTTTCAGCAGATGTCACTGTTGTTAAAAATAATCGTGACAATTTTTTTACGGGAAATGACGTGCTAAAAAGAAAGGATTCTCGTGGAGCTATGTCACCCGCAACTATTTTTATAGAAATGAAATCTATTCTTTGTGACGGGCAATAGTCAAAACGTCAGAGTTTGGTGTTCCCAGAGCGGGAACACTGCGCGTTAAAGTGTTAAGAGTAACTTTTGATCTTGTTCTGCGAATGTATAAGTAAACGAATGAGACTGTTAAGCTGGTTAATATTTTACTTTGTTTGAAACTCGCATTCAACGTCGATACACTTATAAGAACTACCATACACTTATGCTTACACAGTAGCGGAACATATAATTAGAAACTGATACACGTTAGAGTATATAATTAGAATATTTTATCTACTTGTTATATCAAATGCTTGTAGAAATATTTTTAAGTACTAAATGATATTAACTTCAAAAGTAAGAAAATCGTTTTTTTATGCCTTATCCTCTTCGCTCCAGAGGTCCACATATGTTGACCTTCGCGTTTTCGCCGTTTAAACGATCCTTCAAGATATTTTGTAGTTCTAAACTGATGTGTACATCCTTGGATGCTTTAATTTTTAATAGAATGATTTTAACTCATGCGAATGTGTTAATTCTTCACACTGACACATACATTTTATATTTGTTTGCCGTTACACAAAAGAATATTGAAATGTTATTGAAGTTTCCTAGTTGAGTTTGCGAATTTTTTTCAAAATTAATGTATCTAAAAAGTGCTTGTAGGACATAATTTACCTTTCAAAGTTTCTTGGCAGTCCTCCTTTGTAGTTGACAGCAATACTTTACTACTGAAACAGAGATAAGGAACTACGCTTTTATTCCAAAAGTTAATTCAAAATAAGCTTTACACTTGTCGTTCTTAAGTGTAATAGTTTTTTTAAACAATAATGAAATTCTTGTTTAATTTGACATGTGAGATTTATCTCGGGTCTGAAAGGCTATGAAAATCACACGGAGATGACCATTAAATTTGTACCGTATTTTTTAATATACATAAGAGTAATGTGGTGAAAAGAAAAACATTGCCGATAAAATACGCTTTTAAGGTCAAAAAAATAATTTTTGAAAGACTGAAACTCAGCATAGACTGATTTTTAGACGAAAATAAAATAAATATTAAGTATATTAATCGCCCCTTGTAGGGGGGGGGGGGGAATTTTTTAAGTATAAAAATACGGTTATTATACGGTATTAAGTATTAGGGGGGGATTTTTAAAGTATAAAAATATTTTAAAAATAGAATATCAGACTAGAGTATCATGTTTTCTGTTCTATTGGCTATCTTAATTAATTTTAATTCAATCGAGAAAAGTTTTTGTACAATAAGGAACCATTTTTCTTAAGTACTTTTTGTTGACCCTGTGTACCCATAAAGGGCCACACTGGGTCAACAAATGGAATACGTTTGGTCAGCTAACGTGAAACACAATTAAAAAAAATTCACTTGATAGTGAGTAATTTAAACTTTTTATTACTTCACAATATTTAGTACTAGCGGCAACCCCCGACTTCGTCCGCGTCGGCTATAGAATTAGGTCCCGAGAGAAACGAATCATGTGTGAATAACAAATATGTTTGCGACTAAAGAAACTGCATTTAAATATTATTTGCTTTTTACTTATTTTAAATGAAGCATGGTAGTATACTTGATTTAAAATAACAGGGTATGCAGAATTGCTAAATTTAGATTTTTTTCAGGCATTTGGCGAATAGAGACAGTTACGACAGTATTTGCGAACTGTTTTCAGTGTTCTTGTAAAAGAAATATTTATGCTGTATGCATGAATTTTAGCCTATGTTAATCGGGAATAGTGCAGCTTTCTATTAGCGAAAAAGTTTTAGAATCGGTTCTGTAGTTAAAGAGATGCCCATAGAGCGTAATATATTAGAATTATTTTAAGTGTTCCTGTAAAGGAACTATTTGCGCTACATGAATGAATTTTAGCCTTTAATACTCAAGAATGGTGTAGCTTACTATCAGTGAAAAAAGTTTTGGAATCGGTTCAGTACTTACACATAGAGACACACAGAGATACACATAGAGTGTAATGTATTTCTTATGAGTATCCCTCTAAAAGAACTATTTGTGATTATATGCATAAAAGGTAGCCTATAACACTCAGGGTCCCACCAGTGTCTGAGAGGTTCTGCTCTCAAAACTGGAAGGTGGGAGGTGCCAGGTTCAAACTCCGGTCGCACCTGTCGACCTAGCCGCTCGCAGTTTTCCGTATTTTTTTCCAAAACCTCGCGAAAATATGGGCTAGAATCCCTTAGAAAATTCCACACAGATGAATTCCCCATATAAGTCTAGGACTTTCAATCAGTGAAAAAAGTTTTAAAATCGGTTTGGTAGCTGCAAAATTTCCATAGAGCGCAATGCATTAGCATTATTTTGAGTGTCTTTGTAAAAGAATTATTTATGCTATATGCTTGAAAGGTTGCCTGTATGTTAATGCAGGGCATAAGCTATCTTCATTACAAATTTTTCCAACCATTTTTGTGTGATTCAGTCAAAAACATCCAAACACATAAACGTACACATTTATATTATTGGTAGGATTTGGAAATTTACGAACTTTAAGAAACACATGGACTTTTCTTGGTACTTACGTATTATCCCGGAAGTCATTCCCGCCAAACTGTTTTTTCGTCAAATGAGTTGCCAAACTGTTGCCAATCGTATTCAAAACCATTAATAATTTCGTGTGCCCGGCATTTATCTCGGCAAAAAATCGCTTGTCTTGGCGGACCGCCGGGATAATACGTAAGTACACTTTTCTTTAATTATGCTTTTTAATTTCGCGTAACATCAACATAATTTCCATACTTATTTATGTTTTCCAAATGCATGTGATTTTGCAAGTAGAATTTCTGCTTTGTTTCAAAAGCATAAATCATTTTGTGCGGGCGATAAAACGGTTTTTAATTAATAGTTAGAAAAGTAATTAAAATTTCTGAGGCTCAGGTACACTTTACCGAGGTCATGGGCCCAGTCATGCTCAAATTTTCAAAGCTCTGCTTTCTGTAGATTTGACTGGAGAACATTCATTTTCATTATTAGAGATAGATAGATTTTCCATAAAACTGGCATAATTTCCGTATTATTTAATGTTTTTCAGATGCACGTGCTTCTTCATTGAAGTAATAGCATTCTTGTTAGCTCAAAACATGAATCACTTGATACGGGCGAAACTCGCCAAGCATGGAAACGTAAAAACGGTGTTTAATTAATAATTCAAAAATTAATTAAAAATCTAAAATTCTAAGTAGCCTATAACCTTCTCCAGAGTCCCATCTATATCTAAAACCAAAATTCATCATAATTTATTCAGCGGTTTAGGCGTGAAAGCTTCATAAACAAACAAACAAACAAACAAACTCCCTTTCGCATTTATAATATTAGTTAGGATTAACCCATTTATGCCTAGTGTCCTTTTTTTGGGACGGCATTTTCGCTATCGGCCGAAAAGTTTATTTATTTTTCCTAGCCTTTATTCGTGAGTATTGAATCTCAACTCCCCAAAATATTTTAACTTAAGTAGGGTGATGACATTCCAAATAGGGATGGACGCGAGACGACTTTTTTGTTATATTTTGATGTTAATATTTTGATTTTTATGCATATGATTTTAAAAGAAATCATCCCTTGTTCAAGAAGTTGACATCAGAAATTTATCTATTATTTCTGTTATCAGTAAAAATCGAGGAAAGTTGCAAAAATATCCAGGCACAAATGGGTTAACACTATACCATCCGGCGACACCACAGTGGTGTCGTACCTAAAGTACCGCTTAACGGCTGGCGAATCTATTTATTTGATCTCAAGACCAGTTTCTGACGTTTCGCTAACGGAATTCCAAAGCCAAAAGGAGAAAGATCGTAGGTGTACAAGGAGTATAAAAACAATGCTGTGAAAATGAACGAAGTTGAATTCACAAATGAGTGATATTTAAGGCTGATACTGCCATTTTGTGGTAATACGTGCAACTAATTCCACTGAATTAATAATAAAAATTTCACGTAAATTTTATTTGAAATAATTATTTTATTTAATTTTTTATGTTTCAAAACAAAGCAATTAATTATAACTCTTCAAAAATTAATAAAAATAATAATGTTTAAAGTTATAAATTGGATTTTATCTCTTTTGAATTTTATCTCTTGAGTATTTTATCTCTTGAGAAGTTTTGCGTATGTTCTGTCAAATATGCTGAAAATGTTTTAAGTCTGCATGTTTAAACAGTTATTGTGACAATCCACAACGTTAATGCAGCTACTGCTGCGGAAAATTTATTCATCATCAGAGGTATCAACACAAGTTACTAAATATATTAATGATAGCTTGACACTAACTAGCTGGCTTAGTGAATACACATTTTTACGCTATCTAAATGCTCACGACATGCTCACTAAGCTGAAAAAGAACATTTCAAACTGGAAAACTAAACCACGCATTTAAAAAAATGCAAATTCTTTCATAGCAATACTGTGCTAAAGGTCATCCAGATGAGGCAACAGCGCTATCTGTCCGCCGAATCGACGTTAGGTCCGTTTTAAAGGAGGGAATCCTATTGCCGATGGTTGTCCTTCAGAGGCTAAGTAGTACATGACCGAAGGTCAGAAACTAGTCTATTGCATGAAAACCTTTGCTGCCACCCAAACCCGGGGCCAAGCAAAGACATTTTTACGAGACATGCGAACGGCAAAGGGTCAATAGCACACCTTTCCACTTTTAGAATATCAGGCTGTTTTAGGACAATATTTCAAATTTTCAGAATTTCAGCAAATCCAGTATCTGCACGAATGCTGAGTCTCGTGTTCTCACCTGAGTAACGTAGACAGAAGCACACTTTTCCTGGAGAACTCAGGAATCACCTAAGGTTTTTAATCTAGAACATAGGTTCCCAACGTGGGCGATAACGCCCCCTTGTGGGCGTTTGAGACTTTCAGGGGGGCGGTAAAAGACCCAGAGAAAATTAGGAGGCGTTGATATGGCACGGAGGGGAGTGGGGAAGATTAACCAAATATAGTCTAAAAAAGACTTAAAAATCACTCTGATAATTCATTTCTATCACATGAGTGAAAATTCACCTATTTCGATATGAGACTTCGCTGTTGAGCGAAAGAGATACCTCTCTAATATACCTCTCTAAAACTTTATTCCTTTTTTTTTAATGAAGAAGAAATTCAGTAGAGTTTCAATTCCAACAATATTCTATCTATTAGTATTTTTTTTTATTTAATTCTTGTTTTCACCATGCATTATGGAAGCTCTTATTTCTCTGGAGTGGGAGGGGGGGGCGGTATTGAAATATTCACTAGAAAAGGGGGCACCAGTTCAAAAAAGGATGGGAACCTATGATCTAGAAGTAAATGCAGCGATAATGCTGGTGGGTAGTTCACGCGAAAAAAATAATCGGGAAAAAAATATAAAAAATCATAGAAGCAGTTCAGTTCTTTTAAACTTTGCCAGTAATCTGCTCAGGGCTCCAAAAGACTTACCTTAAAATCGAAAATGCATTAGTTGAACTAATTTTTGCGGTGCCTTATCCACGCTACAAAAATGCATTTTAGTTATCGCTTGAAATTAATCGTATGTATATAATACTCGTTAATTAACATCCTTAATCTTGAATTATATCAATCTGGAATAACATTTCGATCCTATGAATTTCATGCCATACACGGCCTCATTCACCTAGCATTTAACTCAATTAACCCAAACACGCGTGTTAAACTTTTGCGTTTGTATTTATTTATTTTAGTTATTTGCACAGTTTCAGTCCTTTTCCGTTCCGTGGAAGTCCTCTCCTTCCATGCTTTACACTTACCTCAAACATTGTTTTTGGATATTCTTCACCCATTGCATTGGCGTGCGAATCACCAATACGGTAACATATTGTCGAACACTTAACCCATTAGAGCCCAACTTTTTAGGCACATTCTCAAATTTATGTTGATGCCGAAAGTGATAAATTTCAGACATTTGTGCTGCATGAAAAACGTATTTTTTTTTCTAAAAATATGAAACGGTGAAAGATTTTCGTTTTAACCCATTAAACGCCCAGCGATCTATTTTTAGACCGTCGCGAAATTTGTAAGTCCCTCAAATATTTAAGCATTTGTTTATTTTCCTAGTTTAATTCCTTGAATAAACTTTCTGATTTCCGAAAAATACTCAGCGATGAAAAGTTTAAATTAGAATATTTCCCTGCCATATTCACATTTTTAGAAAAAGATTTGCGTTCTTCATACCACACAAATGTCGGGAATTTATTTGTCACTCATGGCATAAACATAAATTTGAGAATGTGCTAGAAAAAGTTGGGTGCCAATGGATTAACTTGTTATCGCTGAATATTTTCTAGAAACCAGACTTATTCGTGAAATCAAACATTAATTTAATTTGATAGTTTAAGTATTTTTGCAACTTATAAATTTGCGACCGTCTGAAAATGGATCGCTGGGTGTTAACATGTTAACCCATTTATGCCTAGTGTCCCTTTTTTGGGACGGCATTTTCGCTATTAGTCGAAAACGTTATTTATTTTTCCTAGCCTTTATTCATGAGTATTGAGCCTCAACTCTACAAAATATTTTAACATGTCCCAATAGGATGTTAATATTTTGATTTTTATGCATAATGATTTTAAAAGAAATCATCCCTTGTTCAAGAAGTTGACATCATAAATTTATCTATTATTTCTGTTATCAGTAAAAATCGAGGAAAGTCGCAAAAATATCCAGGCACAAATGGGTTAAACCCCATCCTTCCATCAAGCGCAACCACTTTTCCCCCCGTTTGCACACTTGTGTGACAAAGTGTTTGGAACAGCAATTCCCAACTGGTGGTCCGCAAACAAGTTACAAGTGGTCCGTAAAGCGAACGAGTTTTTAAAAGTTATTGAAAAATAAGCAAAATAAAAGTGAAATCTTAAAAAATAAGCAAAGAAGTAACGTGGATCTTTGATATACTTTTTGCCAGAGCAATACGCGTATCTCCAAGAATTCTACAACTAGTCAAAGAAGACGTGCTAATAAATCACATTAACACCGAAAATGTAGAAATAGAATACGTACCACTTACAATTCATTTCATATTTCACTATTTTTCCAAGCAATGTATACACATTTCTAATTTTGTACAAGAACCTATTTTTAAAATTTCATTTTATCACTACATTTGTGCATAAAATTTGTATTTCTTTATTTGCGTTCCCTTTTTTTTGGGGGGGGGGAACTGTTAATGATCCCCCCCCCCCCACCGAAACAATTCTTTTAAGGGGTCCGTGGGTAATTGAGTGGAAAAGTAGTCCGCTGGTTAAGTTGAGCGGGGGCCACTGGTTTACAAGTTCTATCTATGATACAACATCATTTTGGGTCACTGGAATTAACTAATGTTTGATCCAACTCCAATCTATGGGATTTCTCCACAAACACTTACGTACCGAGCCATTGCATACTGATTATTAAGTACTTTTGGCACATGTTGTACGAGTTCATGAGTTTCTGAAACCTACAAAAAATTTCAGCTTGCCTTGCCTGAACAACGGCATTCATTCTATTGGGTTGGCAACAAAGTAATTGCGTTTTTCCGTATGTCAATATTTCGCCTGGCCAAAACTACTGAAGTTAATTATGCGAAATTTGGCACGTACGTGAGTTCTTCAACATAGGTGCTAGATCAGAGAGCATTTTCCAAAATTCGTAATCATAGGGGGGGTAAGGGGCCAAAAAGTTCTTTTCACATATCCCGCGTGATCTCAAATAAAAATAGAGATATCCGTGAAATTCTTTCTGTAAAATACAGCAGTCACGAATACCTAAAAATTAATTTCAGGACATTTTTAATATTGTCCTCTAAGGAGGATAGAAGCGAAAAAAGGGGGAGGGTGGCCATCTTTTATGGACGAAAAAAAATACTGCCAGTGAAATTCTTTCTTTAAAATGTAACAAATATGAATCGTATGTTCAGGCAGAGCTTACCTGTAATTAAAAACTTGTGGAAAACTTATTTGCTTGAATTTTATACCAGAAAACGCAATTACTTTGTTGCCAACCCAATAGAATCGCATTCACTAAATGTATGGAGGGATCTTAAAATGAAGCTAGACAACTCGAATGGCGGCTATTAGTAAAAGAGTTCAACTTTCAGATAGGGATATTTTAAACAGTGATGGTATGCAATTGAATGCAGTTATCCGGCTGTGATGTGTAGAAACTTTCGCAGTGTCCACGGCAACATTTAGTTTATTTTAACTTATTTAGATTTTTTAAAATTTGTTTTTCATTTTATTTTGAGTGTGCGTTTAGAAACCAATGATTTCTTTTTATTTCACCCCCCCCCCTCTGTGTAACAGTATGTAACAGTGTCCGTAGAATAACAATATAATAAGGATCAGCGTTGAGAAAAAATAGATTGTTTACCGCAATTACTGTCTAAAAATTTTCAATCCTGAAGAACTAGCTATATCTAATTATAGTTTCCAATCGCTAATTATAATTTTTTCCCTCCTGCATTGATGAAACTTTGTAAATAAAATAAAATAAGTTTTTGCGTTTACTACTTGGAATTTAAAAAATTGAGATTTCTATGTTTCTCGCACCTCGTAATGCAAAATGACAGTTAAATGTACGCCCGAATGATATTTTACTGCTCAAAGATACGGTAAGGGAACTTCCTTTCACTACGTGTCAAGATTCATTTTTAAAAAAGTAAACTTGAAACCAGTACCCTAAAGATTTCTGGGTTAGAGATTAAAAAGTTGCACGACTTGCAACGAAAAGATGTTGAATCCACGATGCGAGAGACGAATTTTGCGCCCTGTGAGTCTATGGCATTAATTTGCGTACACTGATTGTTTAAGGTGGGCTCAAAGTTGAGTACACGTGATGCAGTGTCTTTTTAAGCTGATAAAACGTTAATATGCACTTTTGGTGCCTCGCGAAGAAAAATTCCTAAGTTCTTGCTCAATAGATGTTTTACCGAGTGTCAGAATCTCTATTTATTCATACGTAAATAGATATTGTTGCGGAATTACTCTGCTACCCCTGGGGTTCGTCGTTCTAAAGTCGAGTTCGTGTAAAAAGTTCAAGTAAAAAGTCACTTGTCAGGATGGAACACAAACTTTATTGCTTCTAGAACTTCGTAGAACAATCAGCTGTACACAATTCACAAGCACAATCTAGCAGTAACGTGCTTTTAACAATCCGCTTGGATCAGAAGCTCTCACAAATGCTGTATTTCTCACACAAAATAAGTCACTTTTACAGGCTAAAATTCCATGGAAATATTCAAGGGATATAGTACACTATCCCTTAAGACACACCAATGAAGAATTTACACACAGCACTTTAAAAACAGCTTCACAAAGCAAGCTAAAACACAGCTTCTATAGCACTATCAGTTCACACAAAACAAGCGTACTCAGAGCTCTTCGCACATTGAATGTTCAACTCGCAACTGAACGTCGGGGCGACGCGCTCTTCTATAAATAGCCGGCGCAGGAGGTACAAGAGGTTTCCAGAAAAGTCAATTTCTCGAGGGTTCTACATAAAGCGTGAATTTTGATTACGTCATAGAAGAGAAATGTTAGGTTATTATGCGTTTTTAATGCAGGAAAAACAACTTCCAGGCCCCATTGGGGAAATCGCGCCAAATGACCAAAAAGTCGCCAAACTTGGCGACTTTTGGCGAAATATCGCCAAATTTGGCGCCAAAAATAAGTCCTCAAAAGTGAAGAGATCTAAGCTCTAGGACTAATATTTCTCGAGATTTCTAGAAGCCCATAGAAAAACATATGGGAAAGCGAAACCTCCGTATCTCCGGTTCTAATTGGCCGATTTTGATGCAACAAAAAACAAAATTTATCTATTTGAAGCGTAGAATACGAATTTTAAACCATTCTATGCCCCAGAGCAGCGGGTTGCCCCGAAAATTCGTAACATTGCCCCCTTCCCAAGGACTGCACGTCCCGGGCAGTACAATCCCTAGTTAGGAGGTCACACAGGTACCTACACTGTATAACACTTATCAAGATCTTAACAACATAATTCAAGCAAGTAATCCATAGCACAATAAGCAAATACACATTAATAAATAAATAATCATCATAATAATTAATTACACTGTAATAAGTAATCAATGTAATAACAAATACACATTAATAAAAACCAATATTTTACAAATATGTACACTAAACATGGCGTAAGTAGTGAGAGAAAGAGAGTTGAAGAAAGAGGAAGAGAAGAGAAAGACAGGAAAGGAATGAGACGTGAAAGAAAAGAGGAATTACGCCATAGTGATCATAGTCTGAGCTAATTACAACCGCGGTAGATGGCTAGCCGATCGTAATGTACAACTCTTGGCTTCGAGTTTGGTGACTTACGAATCCGTACGATGACGTCATTCAGCCGGTTTAGGACTGTGTAAGGACCGTCCCACGGCGATTGCAGCTTGGGAAACAAGCCTTTCCGTCGAGTAGGATTCCATAGCCAAACTTTGTCACCTGCGTTGAACTCGTGTCCCGTAGCCTTCGTGTCGTAGCGAGTCTTCATCTTTTCCGTGTTCAGGTTGATCCGCTCCCGAGCAAAATGATGCACATCTTCAAACCGTGCCCGAAGGTTTTCCACGTACTCCTCTGGCGATGAAGGCGCATCTGGAGGGCGGCCGAACACTAGATCGGCGGGAAGACGAAGATCTCTGCCGAACAGCATCTGGGAAGGTGTGAAGCCGGTAGTCTCATGAACGGCACTCCTATAGGCCAGCAGGAACAGGGGGAGTTTCTTGTCCCAGTCCTCTTGATTCCTAGATACCAGGAGCGAGAGGTTGTTCAAAATTATACGATTGAACCTCTCCACCATGCCGTCGGATTGTGGGTGTAAAGGCGTAGTCTGGGTTTTGTCCATTCCGAGAAGTTGGCATAGTCCTTTAAAGACTGCAGAGGTAAAGTTCGTTCCTTGGTCGGAATGAAGTTGCAGAGGGGTTCCATATCTGGAAATCCATTCTTGCACCAGTACCTCTGCTACGGTCGTAGCTTCTTGATCGGGAATAGGAAACGCTTCGGGCCATTTAGAGAAGTAGTCAATGACAACTAGGATGTATTTGTTGCCATCCGAAGTTCGCGGAAGAGGTCCCAGGATGTCGAGTGCAATCCTCTCAAAAGGCGCTCCTACATTATAACGATGTAGTCTTCCACGGCTT
>JAWZYV010013687.1:0-104538 GCA_038373885.1 Cheiracanthium punctorium
GGAAAGAGGGGAGGGAGACCAGTTGGTCAGATTCACCGGACATGTGCTCCTACAATACAAAGTAATTTATCAGGCGGTAGGTAGGCTGTCACGTCGGCAGTTTGTTAATTACCTTGTTCCCCACGCCTTCCATGCCATAGATCTATGCGGAAATGGGGGGAAGCAGGTTTTTCTTGTGCATTTTCGAGAGCTACAGATCCCATACACAGGAACTTTTTTGAAGTTATCACTAGGCAAACTCCAGGCCGCTCGGAGGGTTAATTTAATAGTGTCTGATAAGATAACTAATAACGGGTTTGTCAAAAAAAGGGGGGGGGAGAAATTCTTGACATATTTCTTTCATAAATTTTTAAGTTTTAGAAAGAGGAACATCAAAAAAAAAATTGTCTGAAACATTGATTTCTTTTCATTTTTTATTCTTGTTTTTTCAGAGAAAAGAATTTCATTCAATCGAAATATTTTATGCTAGTAAACTGAGGAATTCTTGAGCAACATGATTGTCGTGTTCGAAAATTTAATGAAAAGTAAATGTTTATGCATGGGTCATTTGAGAGTGAATAAATTAGATTCAATATAAAGTATAATTTACAGTAAGTTTTTCTGTAGGGGTCCCCCACAAGTACCTGCACCCAAGTCCTCAACTATGCAAATCTGACCCTGGCGTTGGCTCAGTGCTCAGAGTTGTACGTACGCATTCGCTGTTTTCCCAGAGGAGCATTCAAAGACATTTGCTTAAAAGGAACTCAGGTGACAGAAAGGGAGTCTTCTCCACACGACCGATCCTAGCGTGAGCATGATGGTGCACAGTGTACGAGGTTCCGAGTGTTTGGGTATGAGGGAGCGAGAAAAGAGGCAATTATATTACGAATCACACATCTTTATATAAACATAAATACACACAGTTTTCATTCTAGTTACATATTACCGCACATCGCTGTTAGCTCACAAAACAGCGCGCGTTTCCAAGTGCTCTTCTTTGCCTCGCGGTTTACCGTTGAGTCCGTTAAGTCCATGGACATGGAGTTTGGGTTTTAGAGTGTAGGTGCAGACACCACATCTCCTCCCCTTTATAGATCCAGTCTCTTCGGATGCCTTCGTATTCTTGTAGAACGTCTAAGTACCGGACTCTGATCTGTAGGTACTGGTGGACCACTTGAATGAGTTGAAGTAGGTGGGGATGACAATGGGGAACTCAGATTCGGCACATCCACCGATGAGGCTGCTGGCATAGATGGGACAGCTGGTTCACTGGCCGGGATCTCAGAACCAGGGCTTCCAGAATCGGTGGAGGTATCTTGTTTGATCCCTGTAGTAGTTGTTGGAAATCCGCGATATGCGTCGGGTGATGAGCCCCTTTCTTCCACGTTGAGTCCCACTGGGCGTATCTGATCCACGTGTCGTCGCACTATAGTACCCTTGACATCGACTGTATAATGGAGAGCACCATCCTTATTGACGACTCTCCCAAATTTCCACTTAGAGTTGGCTGTTCTGTAGTCTCTCACAGCAACAGGGTCACCGGCATCAAATTTCCTGTCTTTAAATTCAAAGACACCCTTCCGAATTCTATCCTGAATTCTCGATTGTAGTTCAGGCAAAAGCAAATCTATTCTAGTTCGAATATCTCGCTTCAGGAACAACATAGCAGGGCTATAGTTTGTTGTGGCATTCGGTGCTTTTCTGTATTGAAGTAGGAAGGTGCTCAATTTCTGTTGGATGTTACCGTCATATTGTTGCATTGCTCTCAGTGATTGCTTCAAAGTGTACACATAGCGCTCGGCCTGACCATTGCTTGAAGACTCAAATGGTGCGCTAGTTTTGTGCTTTATACCATTGCTTTGCATAAACATCTGGAATTCGTGTGAAGAGAATTGGGGCCCGTTGTCGCTAACGAGAACCAATGGCAGTCCAAATCTTGCAAAACAGTCTCTGAGGCACTCAACTGTTTTCTTAGTTGTAGTCACTTTCATCGGGTATACTTCTAGCCACTTCGAGTGCGCATCAACAATTACTAGGAACATATATTCAAATATAGGCCCAGCAAAGTCGATGTGAATGCGTTCCCATGGTTTACTAGGATATTCCCAATAGTGGACTTGCTGGGTCGGCCTTGTGCCTGGCACAATCGGTACAATTTCTAACAGCTTCCTCGATATCTTTGCCGATATTATTCCAAAAGACAAACGATCTGGCTATTGCTTTCATTTTTACCATACCCAAGTGTCCTTGGTGAAGTTCTTCTAAAACTTTCTTTTGGTACTTCTTTGGAATGCAAACTCTGTGCCCATACATGATACATCCGTCTTTGATGGTGTTACTTGTTGGTGTGTTAACCCTTTCCGGACGAGCGCCACGTACGCGTGTTCAGCTGAAATTTACCGCAAAGGACGGCGAACGCGTGTACGTGGCGATAGTCAATTTTCTGCAGAAGACGGCTGCCACGTATCCGTGTTTTTAAATGGAACGTTTTGTATTTTGAATAAAAGATGGCGCTACTTTCCAATAACGGTCTTTAACGGTTTTTCCAAGCACTGACCTTCAGAAATACTTCTTTTTTTTTTGTTTTGGTTTGGGGAGAAGGGTGAACAAGTGTTTTTCGGTAATGTAAACAAATGCACGTGCAGTGGATTGCTGTCGCGTTAGACTCCCACTCTCTTTTGTAATCGGCGGCTTGTGTTTTTACTTTTTATTTATTTTTCAGAGGGATGGGGGAATATTTGTTCTATAATAGTATTTTCATGGGTTTGGTGTTAAAAAGTTAGAGTTAAGCGAGGTGAAAGGATTATCTGCATTCCGCTTATCTGGGAGGCATTTTCCTAAATTATGTTCTAAAACTGGGAAAAAAGACAAACGAAGGAGGTGCGTTGTTTGTTCTCAAACAACGAAAGAGAAAAGGAAACGTGTGGAGAGTTATTATGAATGTAGAGAATGCGATGTTGGATTATGCATTGATCCTTGCTTTGAAGTATATCACACACAAAAATGCTTTTAAAATAATATGTAAATATCCCATTTTTTAATTGTATATATATGTCTTTCTGAATCTTATTTTGAAATTATTAGTTTTTATTACGTTTTAAAAATAAAAGTTCAATTAAATTTCTAAAGTAATTGTCGAAAGGTATAATTTTTTTTTCAAGGTAAGTGCTAATTTTTATTCATTATCTTTCAATTCTAATGTTAAAATTACCTATAGTTATCAGCAAAATATATATGCAATGCTTTTGAAAGTTCCTGATCATGCAGAAGTAAAATTAGTGTGGAGCGCAATGCGATTCTAAGTCTTTCATGTAGATTAGGCTTAGCGTCAAAAATCTCCCGTCCTCCAGGGTCATTCGCGCAGCGGTGCTTTTCGTCCCCAGTGTAACTTCCGCGAAACTCGGCGGTCGTCCGCAAAGGGTTAAAACAAGAACGTTTAACAGTAGAACAGACAATAACATTTATTAACTAAAATCAACAGAAGGTGTATCAATAGAAAGATTAAAACATAAAATATTCAGCGCTTTTGCAGTGAGGAGGGATGCCCCAAACGACATTTACTGGCGAGCCACCGAAACTGACTTGCATTCAGAGGAGCAAAGCTGCTCTATTTTCTCCATCGAGTCTGCGCCTGCGCCAGCTGGTACGGAGGATCTTCGACTCGTAAAGTTGACTTGGAGCGCGCTTTTTCGACCAGCGCTTGCCTTGGAGCGGGCTCTGAAATGCAACGCCACACCACCTCCCCTCCTGGAAAAAAATCTGAAACGAGAAAGACTAGAAGAATTTTAGAGTTCAGGATACTTTTTTGTAAATTGGACCTTACGTCCATACCGGGTTCGATAAACGGGTGTTGTAACATCTGGCGGCACTGTTTCAGTGGCCGTAGAGGGAAGTGTTTCATCATTTGATGGTACTTTTTTCAGTTGAATGATCTGGCAGAGAAACATCTTTAAAAGATGGTGCTGGAAGAGGATTTGTAGAGGGCATATGAGCAGGTTTTAAACGATCAATTGAAACTGTCCTTTCCTTGCCGTTAACAATGATATTGAAGGTTTTATCGCCTCGTTTAAGTACTTTTTGAGGCACTGTATACGGGGTACATAGAGATGGCTTGACAGCATCTACCCTGAGAAAAACGTGTGAACATGTATGCAAATCTTTAAAAATAAAAATCTTTGTTGAATTATGACTAGTAGTAGGAACTGGTTTTAAAAGTTGCATATGCCTATTTAACCTTGCAAGAAATTTACTATCAGGTGTATCGGCTGTTGTAGCTGCAAAAAACTGTCCTGGTAGTCTAAGATTTTCTCCATATACTAGTTCACTTGGGGAATATTCTATTTCCTCTCTGTAAACCGTGCGTAATCCCAAAAGAACCATGGGTAAAGCTTCAGTCCAATGAATGGAGGTATGGCACATTATGGACTGTTTTAGCACTCTATGCCAGCTCTCAATAATCCCGTTTGACTGTGGGTGATATGCCGTGGTATGTGACAGATTTATTCCAAAATTCTTTGCTAGTGATCGTAGTACCTCACCCCTAAACTGTGTACCTCTGTCAGTTGTTATCAGCTCGGGTATTCCAAACCGCGCAATCCAACCGCTGTAAAAAGCGTTTATGACTGTTTCAGCTTTTATATCCGGAAGTGGGAAAGCCTCTGGCCATCTTGTAAACCTATCTATGCACGTTAAGCAGTATGACATACCGTGCGAAGATGGTAAAGGTCCAATCAGGTCGATATTTATATGTGAAAAACGCTGACTTGGAACTTTAAATTCACCGAAAGGAGAATACATGCCGAGAAACTTTAGCTTTCTGACAGGGAATACAAGTCCGCGATAACTGTGCAATTTGCTTTTTTATGCCTGGCCATACGAAGCGATCCGTGATCAATTTCACTGTTGCTTTAATACCAGGATGATCAAGACAATGCATTGTATTAAACACTTGTATTCGAAAGTCTTCCGGAATATATGGGCGAATGGTAGCTGTAGAAGTATCACAATATAGAAAATAATCAGAATTTGGAATAGGTAGTTTCTGTAACTTAAAAACGGTATTAGGATTTGACAAGAGTTCTTTAAGTTGTTCATCGGATTCTTGGGCCCGCGCTATAGCTGGAAAGTCCAAAGGTTCCGGAAACTGCACTTCGTAAATCCTTGATAAGGCATCAGCTACTGTATTTTTTGAACTAGCCATATAACGAACATCAGTGCTAAATTCCGCAATGAAATTAAGCTGATTGATTTGTCGTGGAGAAAGTTTATCATATTTTTGTGAAAATGCTTTAATTAAAGGCTTATGATCAGTAAAAATTATGAAGTTAGTTCCTTCCAAAAGATAACGAAAATATTTAATTGTAGCAAAAATCGCTAAAAGTTCACGATCGTAAGTGCTGTATTTCATTTCAGTAGAGCTTAATTTCCTAGAGAAAAATCCCAGAGGTTCCCATCCATCTTTGTTATGTTGCTGGACGCAAGCGCCTATGGCCTTGTCTGACGCATCACACATTATTGCAATTTGAGCTTTTAAATTTGAATGTTTTAAGGACGTTATCTCTTTCAATACTCTCTTGCAATTTTCGAAGGATCTTTCGGATTCCTCTGACCAATTCAATACTGATTTATCATTCTTTTTACCAGGTCCCAACATTGCATGCAATGGGAGTTGTGTTTCCGCTGAATGGGGTAAAAATCTTCTATAGAAATTTAAACTACCCAAAAAACGTCGAAGTTCAACGACAGTATTTGGCTTTGGAAACTCCTCGATTGCTTTTACTCTGTCGGGTAAAGGGGTTATACCTGTTTTATCAATCATGTGTCCCAAAAATTTTACTTGTTCTGCTGCAAATGTGCACTTTGGCAAATTAACCTTTAATTTGTGTTCTTTTAAACGAGAAAAGACTTCTGTTAGGTGAAGTAAATGTTCATTTAGGTCGTTAGAAGCTATTAGCAGATCATCTATGTAAACAAAGCAAAAGTCTAATCCTTCCAAAACTTGATCCAGAAGACGTTGCATGGTTTGGGCCGCATTTCGCAATCCAAAGGTCATAAAATTATATTGGAATAAGCCGAATGGCGTAATAATAGCGGTCTTTGGTATGTCTTCTTTATTCATTGGAACTTGATGATATGCTTTTCGTAAATCTAATGTGCTAAAAACTTTCTTTCCGTATAAATTATATGTGAAATCATAAATATGTCGTATTGGATAATTATCAGGAACTGTAATTGCGTTTAAAGCACGATAATCGCCACATGGACGCCACGTACCGTCGGATTTCTTAACCATGTACAGTGGACTACTCCAACAACTTTTCGAAACGCTACAAATTCCTTTTTGTACTAAGTATGAAAATTCTGCTGTAGCTGCTGCTAATTTATCTGGTGACAGACGTCTAGCTTTAGCCGCCACCGGTGGGCCTTTGGTTTCTAATGTAGGGCAGACATTTGACTTATTGGACGTTTCAAAATTATCATCGAATAAAGAACTGTATTGTTTTAATAACATATCGTATCTCTCAGACGGATGAACGAGGGTTATTCTTTGACACAGTGCCTGTGAAATTTTACCTCGAGAAGAAACGCTAGTCAAGCTGTCAATCAATTTTTTAGACTTTAAATCGACGACTATTCCAAAATTATGCAAGAAATCTGCACCGAGGATAGGTCTAGAAACACCGGCAATTGTGAATGTCCAAGGAAAAATTCTACGAAGGCCGATATCTAAATTCAATATCTTTTTTCCAAATACATTAATTTTAGTACCATTTGCAGCTAACAAATTTAAAATAGACTTTGAATTATAAAAGCGCTCATCAGGTGTAGACGGAATAACACTTAAATCCGCTCCGGTGTCAACTAGAAGGTCTATGCCCAAATTTCTTTCGCGTACTATTAAGCGACAGTTTTTTAAAGCCTCAACATTCGTCGCTGAAAATGCCTGGCTATTTAGTTTTCCGACGAAAAAGAGAAAGGTTTCGTGCATTTAGTTGCCTTTTCACCAAACTTAAAATGATACCAGCAAGACCTCCCCTCACTGTCAGAACGACGGGTAGAAGTATTACGTTTTCGAGAAACTGATCTATTTCGAGAATAGAGAGTAAAAAGTTTATCAACTCCCTTATTTAATTCGTTAATCTGTATTTGCAAATCGTTTAGAGCTTTATTTGTAACATCTAACTTCTCCGTTTTTGAACTTAACTCTGTGCTATTCAAAGATGACACTCGTTACGTCAGCAATTTTATCAGCCATTACAGCTAATCTATTTAATTCATCCTCTGAGGTAGCCAAAATAGCTTGTATTTGTGTAGGCAAACGCTGCAGCCATAAGGATTTAAGCAATCCCTGACAAACATTCGTTCCCGCTAACTCCTGCATTTCGCGGAGGAGGAGGGAGGGACGCTTGTCTCCTAAATTTACATCTTGCAAAAGTTTTCTTAACCTACGTTCCTCAGAATCAGAAAAAATAGCTATCAGACGTTTTTTAAGTACACTATATGCATTATCATCAGGAGGAGAATCAATTATGTCACTAACCTGAGACAGAACCTCTCTTTCGATGTTTCCAATCACAATATGATATTTCGTCATACTTGATGTTACACCAGAAGTTATGAACTGGCTTTCAATTTGACGAAACCACACAGCTGGATTCTCTTTCCAAAAGGGCGGCACCTTGACAGAGACCCTATTCAGAGTAGTACTCGCATTTTTGTCAGCCTCTTCAGATCCTGTATCCGTCATCTTGAGTAAAAGCTTTAATTGACTTTCTTTGAAACTTTTTTCCGGGTCACCAGTGTTACTTGTTAGTGTGATAAAACAAGAACGTTTAACAGTAGAACAGACAATAACATTTATTAACTAAAATCAACAGAAGGTGTATCAATAGAAAGATTAAAACATAAAACATTCAGCGCTTTCGCAGTGAGGAGGGATGCCCCAAACGACATTTACTGGCGAGCCACCGAAACTGACTTGCATTCAGAGGAGCAAAGCTGCTCTATTTTCTCCATCGAATCTGCGCCTGCGCCAGCTGGTACAGAGGATCTTCGACTCGTAAAGTTGACTTGGAGCGCACTTATTCGACCAGCGCTTGCCTTGGAGCGGGCTCTGAAATGCAACGTCACAATGCTATATTGGGCTTCTCTCCCTCGCAAATTCTGGCCTGTACCCAAGGCTTCTAAAAGTGGGCCCAGTTCATCATCTTTCCATGTTTCCTGACGCAACTCCTTTGCAGTGACTGGTAGCGTTTCAATTTGGGTCATTTGAAAGATTGTTACGTCATCTTTTACGTCCAATTCTTCCGAGGTCTTTGGTAATCGGAACAAGAAGTCTGCGTTTCCATGATCATTAGCACTTCGAAATACGATATCAAATTGAAAAGACTGTAATATCAATGCGTAAAAGTCGCGTAGCTGCCAACACTGGTAATCTCCGCTTTGATCCGAATATCGCTACTAAAGGCTTATGGTCAGTTATTAAGGTGAATCTTCTCCCTTTCAAGTACAAGTAGAATTTTTTTACTGCCCAGATTATTGAAAGAGCCTCCTTATCGATTTGTGAATATTTTTGCTCTGTTTTGGTGAAAGTTTTTGATGCGAAAGCTATTGGCCGTTCAGATCCATCTGGGTAAAGATGAGATAACACACATCCAATACCAACTGGTGATGCATCACTTGCTAAAGTTAAAGGGAGTTTTGGATCATAATGAACTAATATCTTTGGCGAGCATATTTCCTTTTTAATAAACTCAAAGGCTACCTGACAATCCTTCGACCATTTAAATTTCACGTCTTTCTTTGTCAGGTTATTAAGAGGATGTGCGATGGTAGCTAAATCTTTACAAAATTTCCCATAGAAATTCACTAGTCCCAAAAAACTTTTTACCTCTTGTACATCTTTTGGTACACGAGCATTCAAAATTGCTGAAACTTTCTCTTCTGTTTTATGGAGTCCGTTCGCGTCAATTTTATGCCCTAGAAAATTTATTTCATTTTGGAAAAACTGACTTTTAGTTAAATTAAGTTTCAGTCCATGTTCCTTACATTTTTTAAAAAATTCCTCTAACGCTTTAAAATGTAACATCTCATCGCTTCCAGTTATTCTAGCATCGTCCATAAACACTTTAACGCCTTCCATACCCTGGAATAATCCATCTATGTAACGCTGCCAAATTGCAGGGGCCCCGTTTAACCCATACATAAGTCTCTTACAAACATATAATCCCTTATGCGTGTTTATTGTCAACAGTCTTTGACTTTCGGGGTTAACTTTCATTTGAAGGTAAGCATGTTTAAACTCTAATTTTGAGAATTGTTTTCCCCCATTTAAACTTGAAAATATTTCCTCTAATCTTGGCAAGGGGTGCTGTGGCACAATTAAATTCGGGTTCAGGGTTACCGAATAGTCCGCACACAGCCGTATACTGCCGTCTGACTTTACTACAGGAACTACCGGCGTTGCCCATTCCGAGCTTTCGACCCGTTCTATAATACCCTCCTTTTCCAGTCTGTCCATTTCGGTTTCAACTCTACCCTTTAACACAAATGGCACCGACCTAACTCTGCAAAATATGGGTTTAACGTCAGGTTTAAGCTCTAATTTGACTTCGTAGTTGTTTATTTCACCTAGAGTATTATCAAAAATTTCTTTATATTTTTCCAAAAGTTCATTTAAATTCAACTTACTTGTAGCCCTGACAGCTTTAATAGCATGCCAATCCAAATTGATTTTATAAAGCCATTCGCGACCGAGAATGGTGTCCAAATTCTCTTTTACTATATATAAGTTTAAATTCAAAATCTGATTTTTATATTCAACCCTTACGGTGACATACCCCATAGGTACCAGTGAGTCACCTTTATACGTTTTAAAAACTATTTCAGTAGGTTGAATTTTCTTATTAGAAATTTTCCTAAAATTCCTTATGCTCATTACACTGACCGCTCCCCCCGTATCTAATTCCATTGAGCAATTTTTATTCTCAATTTTCAAATTAATCATAATCGGCGGTCGTTTTGGTTCTTCCTCGCTTATTGTGCCTTCACTTGAATTCAAAGCGAATAACGGGACTGGAGTTTCGTTTTCAACAACCTCTTTAACCTGTTTTTGTTTAACCGGCTTTGCACCCGCCTTTTTTGCTGCAAAACAGGCCTTCTGGATATGGCCAATTCGAGAACAAAAATTACATTTGCTTGAAATAAATCTACATCTGCCTTTAGTATGATTTGTCCTTGTGCACCGGGAACAAAATAAATCTGTCTTTTGCTTCTGTACTGAGCTTGATTTCCTGTTCATTTGCTTTTTTCCTATGTGAACAGCATTTATTTCACGGCCTATTACATCATTTGCCCCCTTAAATGCTTTTTCCATCGCTAATGCTATTTGTAAGGATTTTTTCAAGATCAATATTATCCTCCTCAAATAGCCGATCCAGAATTGTTTTATCGCGTAATCCACTTACAAAAACATCACGTAACATAATATTCAACATATTAGTATCGTAATCGCAATTAATTGCAAGCGATCTAAGCTCTGCGATATAACTACTTATACTTTCCCCCTCGTTTTGTTTTCGGTTCAAAAACTTATGACGGGAAGGAATAATCAACGGTTTCGGGGTCAAATGTTGTTTTAACACATCTTTTAATTTTTCTAAGCTTTGATCAGAAGGAATGTCAGAAGCCAGCAAATTCTTAAGTAATTGATATAACTTCGGGCTTAGAGAGGAAATAAAAACCTTAGATCTCTTATCTACAGGTACATTTTGTACATCTAAATAACTTTCGAATCTTTCGAAGAAGCAATCAAAATTTTCATATTCTTCGTTAAATTTCTCAAACTGGACAGAAACTTTCTGCGCAGAAGGATTTTCTCTCTCTTTCAAGGCCTGAATCAGTTCCTGATTCTGCTTTAATATTTCTTCGAATTTCTGCTCCATTTGATTACTTCTGATAAAAACGAAACTAAAACTTTTTACCTTGAGCCGTCTTCGGGCATTGCCCTATATCCAAATTGTTCTTACTTTCGTTATCGTCTTCGTCGTCAGGTGTACGAGGTTCCGTGTGTTTGGCATGGGCGCCCATAGGAATTTTTCTAGGGGGGGGCAAACTTCAAAAAAATTTTCTAGGGGGGGAAATTTCAAACTTTTAACAAATTTAGTACTGTTTTCGAGATTTTTTTACATCATGAGACATTAACCTAAATCTCTAGGGGGGGCAAGTGCCCTACCTTGCCCCCCCCTATGGGCGCCCATGGTGTTTGGGTATGAGGGAGCGAGAAAAGAGGCAATTATATTACGAATCACACATCTTTATATAAACATAAATACACACGGTTTTCATTCTAGTTACATATTACCGCACATCGCGGTTAGCTCACAAAACAGCGCGCGTTTCCAAGTGCTCTTCTTTGCCTCGCGGTTTACCGTTAAGTCAGTTAAGTCCATGGACATGGAGTTTGGGTTTTAGAGTGTAGGTGCAGACACCACACACAGCACGTGGGCGGTCAAGTTTAACCCATTTATGCCTAGTGTCCCTGTTTTGGGACGGCATTTTCGCTATTAGTCGAAAACGTTATTTAGTTTTCCTATCCTTTATTCATGAGTACTGAGCCTCAACTCTACAAAATATTTTAACATGACCAAGTAGGATGTTGATATTTCGATTTTTATGCGTAATGATTTTAAAAGAAATCATCCCTTGTTCAAGAAGTTGACATCAGAAATATATCTATTATTTCTGTTATCAGTAAAAATCGAAGAAAGTCGCAAAAATATCCAGGCACAAATGGGTTAAGGCTGGCGGGGGGGGGGAATTAAATCATACTGTTTGTAAAAAGATGCAGCCAATTTTTAATTAATTTGCACGTGGGCAGCCGACGATCTAAAATTAATGTCCGACCGAAACTGGTTTTTCGGCCGAAACCGAAACCGAATGTTCGGCCGTGGCTTCAGTTTCAACCGAAACCGAAACTCATGTGTTCAAGTATAAAATTCTTTAAAATACTGAAATGTGGACCATTTTACCCATTATTCTGCATTAATTAGGACATTAAATGGAAACACACTATATTAAGTTTGTTGTGATCATTTATTTATTTCTTATTATATGAAAAAATATTATTTTAAAATATTATTAATATTTTTTATAATATTTATTATAAATAAAAAATATTATTAATATTTTAAATACTAAGCATTCGTTTTGAATTATTCATTAATACTTTGGTTACAAGAATCATCAATCTCTTTTAGGCTTCTTTTAGGTATCTCTTTTATAAAAATAATAATTATTATTACACTCTTAGTTTCAGTCTTAACAAAGATTAACAAATCACACATTTAGAATAAACAAAGATACCTAGATCACAGTTAGTAGGACAGTCGTACTTACATTTAAAATTAAGTAACTCACTACTAAACTACAGTAGACATTTAAATTAAAAACAATCATAAATCAAATATTAAAAAAAACTTTTGAATGAAAAACCAAAAAAGTAACCCTAAATACAGGGTTACTTTTTTGGTTTTTCATATTATTAATACTCATAATTAAAAAGTCTTACATTGTACTCCAAGAAAAGCAGTTTGTCTACGTTTTCGCCACGTAAATTATTGCGACGATCCGAGTATATTTGGCCAGCAGCACTGAACAGCTGCTCACTCGGGACACTGGTAGGTGGAGCTGAAAGGTATTTTAAAACTGCACCTTTCAATATAGGATATGGACTGCTGTTCCAATAACTGTATATGTCAGCATTGCGTTGTAATAATGGCTCCGACAGGTAAGACTGAATCTTTTCTTTCAGACACTGTCTTATGTCTTCAGATTCTGTGGTCTCTGCTTGACTAGGCGTATTATCGTGCACATCCCACACTCTTTTTCTTGCTGTATGTGGTGAGCTTGCGAGACGCATATAGTTGAAGCCGAAGAAACATTGAAATTATCGGTGCTGCGGGATGATTGCTTGCTGACTTCAGACTCAGTCAAGAAAGATATTAGTTCTGTAATCGCAATGTCCACTTCATTGGAATTGAGATATTTAGACTTGAACCTAGGGTCCAATATTGTAGCTACCATCAACGAAGGGAGTTTTTCAATGACGAAAATCTGATGTTCATGGACTCTTATAGTGAATTTTTCATGTTGGTCATCATTTCGTTATCACTTTCGCAGCGAACTTGTAATTTTCGGTTTAATAACGATATCAAAGGTATGACAATCGAAATGCATGCATTATCAAATGATAACTAAAGGGTGGCTTCATAAAAAATGTCAACACGGATGTGAGATTCTTCACAGTGACCCATTCATCAGATTGAAGAGAATCAACCTTACCATGTTCAACATAGTATAAGTTTACTGCACTTTTTTGTGCCAAAAGTCTTTGCAGCATCAAATACGTGCTGTTCCATCTCACATCAATGTCTTGCACTAAGGCATGTTCTGGCAATCCGCATTGTTTTTGACATTCCGTTAATTTCCTGGTTGCTGGCTCACTGTGATGGAAATGGTCGACGATTTTTCTGCATTTCTTTAAGAGGTCCTTTATTTCGTCTTCTGAAAATAGCGCTTGCTTTATGACAAGCTGGAGCGTATGTACGACACATCCTATAGATTCATATTGATCAATCATCGCGCGAACCATATTAGCGGCATTGTCACGTAGGACAAGAAAAATCCTCCCTTGTAAACGCCATTCGTTTACCATATCTGTAAATTTTTGTTCGATATATTGACTGGTATGGTCTTGCTCTAACACACATGCACCTAAAATTACTTTAAGACTATGAGGGAGTTGTCGGAGGTGGATTAAGAGAACATCCTCTCGGCCGTTTACGTGAATTATAGTGTAATTAATATATCCATGAAGTACGCTGAGGACTTTGAGAACAGGAAGACGACTCGAATTCAGAAAAAGCTACGTTTATTGAAGGTAACAGCAAAAACAGTCTTGACGTAAGCAAATTCAATTACGTACAGTACATTGTTTCATGAAATAACATCAGGAATATATCTAATTGTTCCGTCCACACGGCATGCCGGAGTTCCATAAAAAAACGAACACAACCTCCTCTGACGGAGAGCAATCGAGAAGTGTTACTAAAATCTTCCTACAAAACTGCCAGCTCTTTACAGGTTGGCGAGTAAAATATGAGCACTCATAAGCCACTGCCCCACGTGACAACCACCGTCCGGTAGGCGTAAACAATATAAAAATTTGAAACAAACGGATTAAATGATTAATGCCAAGACAGAAGTGCCAGAATTTGGCGAATGCCAATACTTAAGGCTACAACCCCGTGAGAAAAGCAAAGGGGGCGACCGGGAGACGCCAAGAACTTACACAGCATATGCTAAAGCGAAAATAATTTAGAAGGGAAACCCCGGAAAATACCAGACATAGCGTCGCGAAAGAAAGAATATGTTATCAAGCCGAGAAACAGAGTGGAGAAAGATTAATACGGAATACGAAATTTTGATTTAGAAAGACGAAACATAGGAACATTATTTTAAGGCGCGAAAAATATGTGAACTTCGTCACATATATCTCTCCACAGCCCAACAAAAAAATTTTGACGCCAGAAAATTTTTTTAAACAAAGAACTTCAACCCTTGAATTAAACAGAAAGCCTAACATGCAGCGCTTATGAGGGCTCATCACAAAAATACAATACCAAATAACATAACAAATTATAAAATACATCACAAAATACCATTTGCAAAAATATCAACATTATTCTGCTACAGATAAAAACAATATAAAACGATTCAATTATCCATTACATATCAAAATTACACATGTGCAAAAACTAAAGAAAAATAACCTTGAATATTCAAAATAATATATGTACATATGACGTCATAAATGTGAGATCTCTTTATACGAACAACTTTGCAGATAACATTGCAGATAACTTTGCACGTGCAAAAACATTTACTTTCAAAGTCTTTTGCATTATCAACGTCCATGCAAAATAAGAAATGAAAGTTTCTCAATATTATTAACAAATCTCAAATATACTTAGTGCACTTAATCAGGTTTAAATTTTAAAATAATGTTCAAAGATGAAGCTTCTAAATAAATGAATGTCAAAGAAGATTCTAACAAAACTCATGACATAATTTAAATAAATCAAGTCAAAATGATTGCAATCAAATACCTGAAATGTGTCCAATGCAATTTAGTTGCAGTACAGGTATTGCTATCAACTTTCAAAACAAACTCTCTCTTTTTTTTAAGTTTATTTATTTATTTATTAATAGTTTTTTTTTCAAAATCAAACACAATTTACTTCATGAAAAACATAATAAAAACTTTCAATGAATAAAATATCAAAACATATATAAATATATATTTTTTTTTTAAACATGAGCTTCAAAACAAATTAAGATTTTTGTGACCAAAAACAGGAAATTTTCAAACAGACGAAACATGAACATAAACAATATTTGCAAAAAAAATCGTAAACACAAAAGAAAAATGTATGTTTGTGTGTGTAAAGAAGGTGCAGGTTAGAAAAACCCATTAAATTGTGTAGAAAAGAAAAAGAAAAGTCAATTGTGCTGACACAGCGACAAAAGACGGATGCATGACAAGGTTGACAATGCATCAAAAGTTAATCTTGTTACCAAAAAAAACGCGAGCGTAACAAGTATCCTATGGGGACACGGGCGAGGCATGCACAAGGTATTCAAGTTCCGACATGGGGGAAAAAGAATGTCAAGTAGCACCTATATGTGTAGCAAAACATGGAGACCAACGTGACAAGTGTGAGAAAGTGTAAGTTAAAACTTACAAAAGTGCAAAAAGCACGTGTGAACAGAAGCTAAATCTCTTCTCAACAACGGGGCGCATGGGACTTGTAAATTTGGAACGACTTAGCTTCAGGGAAAATTACAAAAAGGGACCGCCAATAAGAAAAAACAAAGCATGACACCAACAAAAGAAATGATTCCCAACAACCATAAGCTCACCTACAGAAAACTATTGTTCCTTTTTTTTTAAATATTAACAACTTGATTAACTAAGTTTCATGAAAAAGAGATACATATCATACAGTATACTGAAGTGTACATCTTTAAAAATACTGGACCAGCCAGATACAAACAAGATATTATACAACAGTGCACAAAGCAAGGAAGTGTCTGTGGGTACCTTCACAAACACGCCATTACTAAAACGAAAATATGCATCTACTTTCTAGGTCTCAAATTATACTGATTATGTGAAGTTGTAGGTAGATTAAAATTATCTGTAAAACCATTATGGTAGTGATTATTACTATGTAAAGAAAGATATTCAGAACGTGGAGGAGCTAAAATTAATCTATCAATATGTACTCTCTCAGGTTCAAGATGGGGAGCTTGCAAACGTCTAATAGAGAAAGAAACAGGTGAGTGTTTTTCAGTGATCACATAAGGACCTGTGAATTTAGGTTTAAATTTATCCAAAGACTTTTTATAAACAATGGCATTTACATTTAAATCTCTGAGCCTAGCATGTTGTGAGTGTCTCTGAAAGCGAGTCGTTTGTGAAGAAATAATGTTTTGATAAGCTTTCTTATAAATAGAGTCTAATTCTTGCATTAATTTATAAGTGTGTATGTCATTAAGATTTGGCGGAGTTGTCTCAAAGTTAAATGTGTCAAAAATAAGTGATAATTCTCTGCCAAAATGTAATAAATTAGGTGTAAAACCAGTAGTTGAATGTGTTGAACCATTATACAAAGATTTGTGAATTAAAATTGCATGTTCGAAGTTGTGGCCATCAAGTAATAAAGAATTTACAGAGTATTTAATGGAAGTATTTATGCGTTCAGCAATCGAATTACATTGTGGATGACCAGCCGAAGAATGATTAATTTTTATACCAAGTTTGTCATGAAAATGATTATTAATTGAGGCAACAAACTGTGGCCCTAAATCTGACAAAATCACTGCAGGACGACCAAAAGTTGTAAAATATTTAAAAAGAGCCTCGACTATTACATTAGCAGACGTAGAAGTAAGAGGCACAAGCTCCATATGGCGAGAGAAATGGTCAGTGATTGTTAGAACAGTGCGACCATTACTGAAGGGACCAACAAGGTCAATAGCAATAGTATGTCCTGGATAAGTTGGTGTGTATGTTTGTTGTAAAGGAGCAGGTCGAGTAGGATGATGTTTCACCTGTAAACATACAGTACAAGAGGCAACAAAATTGACAGTATCAGTATAAATACCTTTCCAAAAATACTTTCTTGTAAGAAATTCGTAAGTCTTTTTTAAACCATAATGTGACAGATGAGAAATTGTTAAAGCTTTTGCTTTTAACGAATGTGGAACAACAATTACATGATGATAAGTTTGATTATGAACATTATACTTTTCACACATCAATAACATAGTTTCTGGATGAATAAAAAAGGCAGGATGAGTTGCAGAGGAACCTTTACTTAAAATTTCATTATAAATGACAGACAACTCAGGATCAGCATTTTGCTCTCTGAAAAAAGTTTCATTTGAAATTTCCAACAGTGGATCAGTACTATTTGAGTTTTTTGTAACTAAAAAGTTCACATATTCATTATTTTTAGGAACATTATCAACAATTGGTATAACACCTTTATCATAAATTAACTGAGGATTACTGTCAAGAGTTTCAGTATTATTTTTAAAGTTGTCCCTAGATAAATAGTCAGCAAGTACATTTTTAGATCCAGCAATGTGCTGAAAACTAAATGAATATTCTGGCAACTCAAGTAACCACCTTGTGATTATGTCAGCTGGGTTGGTAGTCTTTTTATATTTTTTCAAAGGAGCACTATCAGAAAGAATTATAGAATGTCTATTATACAAATAATATTTAAAGGCATTAACAGATTTATATATAGCCATCAGTTCCAACTTAAGAGCAGGATACTTTTGCTCAGCTTTATTTAATGATTTGGAAAAATAAGCAACTGGAAGTAGTTTATTATCATACATTTGTAAAAGACAAGCACTTATAGAAATGTTGGAAGCATCAGTATTTAAATAAAAAGTCTTATTCCAGTCAGGAAGTCTTACCATAGGTTCAGAGAAAAATATTTGTTGCATCTTTTGAAAATTTTGTTCATGTGTAGAAGTCCAAACAAATTTAGCTTTAGGAGTAGTTAATTGAATCAAAGGTTGAGATAACTCAGAAAATGCAAGAATTAAGTGTTTGTAAAAAGTTGCCAAACCAATAAAGCGTTTTAATTGTTTTTTTTTGTTGTAGGAGTTGGAAAAGAAACAACTTTTGCAATGTTACATTGAATAGGCTTGATAAAATGATTTTCAATATGAAAACCCAAATAGTTTGTTGATGTTTTATGAAAAGAACATTTAGTAGGAGCAAGTGTCAAATTATATTTACATAAAACTTTTAAAACTTTTTCAAGTTTATGTAAAGTGCCTTCAAAAGAATGTGATCCTATAATAAGATCATCCTGATATGCGAAAATTCCATCTGAGTTAGCCTCGTCCAGTAAAAGATCCATAAGAGCCTGAAAAGTTGAGGCAGCGGATTTCAAACCAAAAACCATTCTTTTAAATTTCAATGAGCCAAACTGAGAAGTGAAAGTTAATTTATCTTGTAAATCTTTTGGTAAATCTATTTGATGATAAGCCTGTTGTAAATCTAAACTGGTGAAAAATTTATATGTTGATAGATTAGCAATAATTGTCTGAATTTTAGGTAAAGGATATGATGAACCTTGTATGACAGAATTTAACATACGCAAATCAAGGGCTAACCTATACTTTTGTTTGCCAGAAGAGTCAGGCTTTTTCTTTACTAAAATTACAGGACATGCCCATTCAGAACTGTTAAGTTCAATTATACCTGCATTCAGTAATTGGTCTATTTGCTCTTTAGCTTCACTTTGAAGAGCCTGAGGAATTGGAAATGGCAATGTTTTTATTGGAAAATCATTAGTAAAGTTCAACACAGGAATAACTCTGTCAGTGTGTCCTAAAGTAGACATATCTTTTGAAAAAGCAGCAAAATTGCTTAGTAATAAATTACTTAATTCACTTTGTTCATTACATTCTAAATGTGATAAGTCAAAATCAGATGAAGTTAATTGTTGTTTTCTTTTATTAAGCACTTCTGATGAAGGCTGTATTAAATTACACATTTGAAAATTCTCAGAATCATCGGTTAGGTCTCTTTGTTTAACTTCATCAATATCATAAATATTACCAATCTTGGTATTCTTATTTAAATGAATTTTCTGTTCAGATACATTATGAATAAATATAGAAAATTTTTGAGAGCACTTGTTACCATTTTTGTTTTGATTAAAGTGTTCATTTAAATAACAAGCCTCATAAGAAATGTAATTTTCAGCATCATTTGGTGAAAAAAGAAAATATTCAGTGCTAGACTTATTATCACAACAAACCTGAGCATAAATATGCTCATCCGGTTCTAAAATGACCTTTTGACATAGATAAACAGAATTGTCATTTACTTTAATTGAATTAGGACCTTTTTCATTATTATCAGTTGCACACACATGCATATTGCTAGAGTCTTTATTATTTAGAAAATATACCTTGAAATCATTAACCATAAGACAAGAATTTTTCATATCAATTGAAATATTGTTTTCTCTTAAAAAAGGAAAACCCAAAATACCATCAAAATGTTCATTAACTGGAATGTCAACAATATAGAAGCAGTGGTGAAAAAACATTGATTTAATTTTAAAGGTTAATTTAATACAAGCAGAGAATTTTATTTTTGAATTAATTGTAGATATAGTGACTGAAGAAGCCAGGTGTTTGTAATTGATTTTAGATTTAATTTCATTAAAAACATCCCTTGTAAGCAAAGAAATAGAACTACCAGTATCAATCAAGAATTTAGGTTTTTGTTTATTCACCATCACTTCAATTATTGGTAATAAATTACAATCATTGTTCACATTTGCAATAAAATATTCATTTCGTTTATCATCTTCAAAAAAATTATCAGTCTGTACACATTTAGATTCAGCAATGGTAACAGGTACAACAGTCTGAGTCGAACAAGAACGAACTCTACGCTCATTAGACACTTTTGGTAAATTTTTAGACAAAATTGGGAAATTATCTGGTGTATGTATGAAAGAACGAGATGTGTTCCCACCAGTCAAATCACACCTCGAAATTAAGTTAAATGACAGTCATTAGAAAAATTTCTTCTTGAATTTAGGAAGTTGGGTCAACGACCAAAATTATTATTTTGTGGAGTATTGTGCAAAACTTTAAATTTTCTACACTGGCGTGCAGAATGATGTGTGCCGGAGCACAATTGGCAGATAATACTACTTTGACCTCTATTTCTGTTATAATTTTGAAAAACTGTATTTCTGTTTTTAAACTGTGTATTATGAGGTCTACGTTGTCTGAAAAAATTCCGTTGCTCAGAAGCAGAAGCATTACGATTGGTGTCAGCAGAACCAGAAGTAGAATTTTTAAAAGTTAAATCATTAATTTTTGAATCTAATTCTTCAATTTTTTCAGAAATAGCAAACACTGAGGCTTTTTGTTGATTAGCCAAAACAAGTGATTCAGATTGTGTAATATTTTGCAATTGCTGGGCACGCACAACAGCTTTAGAATAGTCAGTTATGTTATCTCCAAAATTTTAACTCTAATGTTAGATGGCAAAGCCGACATCAATTTAACATATTTAATATCATCAAGAGCTTGAGAATCTTTGATTTTATATACCTTAGAAACCAAAACATTTAATCGATGAACAAAAGCAGTTACAGAGTTAAAATCTTCAAATTTCAAATTATTAAGCTCGGTTACTGGAGCTAGAATTTCATTATTACAAAAATATTTTTCAAATTCTAATTTAATTACATCAAAATCTCTCGCTTTATTTACAACCTCATTTTCAATAAAAAACTGTAATGCTGGACCAATTAGTTTAGTCTTGAAATACAAAATAGTTTTTTCCTCTGGCCATTTGTTCAAAGATGCTAAGTCTTCCAATATACCAAAGAAATGTTTTAATTCTACGGCATTACCATCAAATGATGGAATATTAACAGAAAAATCAGAAATTTTAGACATTTTACAATAATAAAAATAAATGACTTACCTACAAAAATGACAAAAAAGCATCACAAAACGCGAAAATTATCCTCTTATGAATGAAAATCAAAACATTTATCCCTGTGACACACATAAAAGTTCCGAATCCATTATAAAAACACACATAATTCTGAACACCATACACGTCTTTCGGTTTCCGCTTGAGTTGACTCAGAAGTATCGGCGAAATACAGGAAACATAGGACTTCGGGCACAACTAATACGGTAGCGGAAAAAAAACACAGAAGAGCAGAAAAGCATCGTAACACCGGAACTGTCATTATGGAAAATGTAGATACGAAGAACCATACAAGTCTATGACTTTCGATTTCGTCATACACACCGCTGGCTAGAAGGCACAGGTATCAGCAAATTCTTTTCAGTCGCACAACGCTGGGTAATCAAAAATCCTCTCATCCCTCAGAAAAATCCGAGAAAGTTCACAGCACAAGGAGCAGTTACTGAATCACCGCAGGGAGACATCAAAATTCCGATGACATGGAGACGGGAGAGTCCGCAGAAAATTTGTTAAGAACAGTTTTTTTTGCACATTCTTACTCTGGCAAAAGGAAACTCCGATAGCCGGTGACGTACCGGGAACAATTACTCGTGAAAACGAGCTGGTCATGACGCACCAAGTTTATATGAGGGAGTTGTCGGAGGTGGATTAAGAGAACATCCTCTCGGCCGTTTACGTGACGTATAGTGTAATTAATATATCCATGAAGTACGCTGAGGACTTTGAGAACAGGAAGACGACTCGAATTCAGAAAAAGCTACGTTTATTGAAGGTAACAGCAAAAACAGTCTTGACGTAAGCAAATTCAATTACGTACAGTACATTGTTTCATGAAATAACATCAGGAATATATCTAATTGTTCCGTCCACACGGCATGCCGGAGTTCCATAAAAAAACGAACACAACCTCCTCTGACGGAGAGCAATCGAGAAGTGTTACTAAAATCTTCCTACAAAACTGCCAGCTCTTTACAGGTTGGCGAGTAAAATATGAGCACTCATAAGCCACTGCCCCACGTGACAACCACCGTCCGGTAGGCGTAAACAATATAAAAATTTGAAACAAACGGATTAAATGATTAATGCCAAGACAGAAGTGCCAGAATTTAGCGAATGCCAATACTTAAGGCTACAACCCCGTGAGAAAAGCAAAGGGGGCGACCGGGAGGCGCCAAGAACTTACACAGCATATGCTAAAGCGAAAATAATTTAGAAGGGAAACCCCGAAAAATCCCAGACATAGCGTCGCGAAAGAAAGAATATGTTATCGAGCCGAGAAACAGAGTGGAGAGAGATTAATACGGAATACGAAATTTTGATTTAGAAAGACGAAACATAGGAACATTATTTTAAGACGCGAAAAATATGTGAACTTCGTCACAAAGACGTTTATCATTTATGATGAAATGAGCTGTGAAACTGAGAAGTGAACATGTTTTACATGCGTTGGTCCAAATGTCAGTAGTAGCACTAACCCACTTACTCTGTGACATTAAATTCTGTACATTTGATCTAACTTTTTCATGTTTTGGGCATAAGTGACGTTCTAAAATATTTTTCAGATTCCAACCGATATTTGCGAACTCCTTGAGGATCAGTTAAATAGAGTCGGCGGAATGCTTCACCTTCCACCAAATTATAAGGCAACATGTCCACGATTATGAGATCCATTATTGTTTTGTCAATCCTTTTTGTAATTTCATGATCATGAGGCCACAGTACAACTTAAGATTTTGAGGTCAAACTTGGAATGATTGTTTGAAGAAGAGTCGACTGATCTGAGCTCGATTGTTGCAAAGATAAGCTTAAGTCGGTTCGCTTCAATTTTGCTTCACTTTTTAAATCGTTTAATACTGATAAACGTTTTAGTACTTGCCTGTATTCCTCGTCATGAAATTTTGATAACTGAAGCTTCAATCCGTGTACTGTTTGTTTTTTTGGTTCGTGGCTTCCTAACGAATAGGACTTGCTACATATCTTACAAACAGCTTTTGATGTATCACTGATACTTTTGTCGAAGTACTGCCAAATCGGATTTTTTTCTCGTTGTGACATTTTACTCTGAAACAATTAAAAATAAAACTGTAATAATAACCCTAGTACACCAAAAATACATCAATAGATCATCGGAATGAAAAACAAAACTTGAAACAAGTTTACTTAAGCACCGTAATTTATCAAATTAAACACTTCATATTTTTCATTTACAATCTCTTTTTTACATGTGACTTGATTTGTTAATAACAACAAAACAAAGTTACTGATTCAATATTTAATTAGCTATACAAATCATTTAAGTATAGAAACGAAATAAAAACTTACATGTAATCAGTTCCATCAAATCAAAACATAACCTCTGTTTGCGTCGGACGATAACGCACTGTTCTAAGTTTTGTTGCTGCGGAGATATCCGAACGGCGCACGACAATTCCCGCTGACCACGTTGCCGTGCGAAATGAAGTTAGGCGAGCGTGCACGATAACTTTCGAAACGAGTTTCGGTTTCAGCCAAAGTTTCGGCCCATTTTCGCCCGAAACCGAAACTGCTGCCGAAACTTGATTTTTGGCCGAAACTCGGCCGAAACCGAAATTTCGGTCGGACATTATCTAGAATAGGTTCTGCTTCTGCGAACAGGTTAAACCTGGGTTCAATGGTAGATTAAACTCCTTAACCACTCGGCAGATTATAATTCAAGAGAGAAACGACTCTTAGATTCGCCACTGCTTTTTAATGGAAGAAAAAACTGAATTGCTGAACTACTTGTAAAAGTAAAATACATATGAAAATAAAAATAGAGAAAGAATCCCATGTTTGGAGGGAGGGGGGGGGGAAATTTTGAAGAATAAGTTATTTTTTCTTTATTTTGAAGAATAAGTTAAGATAAATATTGTGATCATTTTGCCATTCAGAAACATTTTTTCATTGACTGACAAAATTCAGTTAGCAAACAGAGATCTACGTGGAACTAATATTTATAGTTACATATTTCAGTGTTTGCAGTTTTTAATTTGTATGCAAAAATAAAACATTTCATAAGCGTTCCAACTTTCACCTCCCCCCCTTCCTAATCTTGGAAAAAATTACAGCTTGCTGCTTGTCTGTTCTTTGATGTGACAACCAAAAGAAATCATAGACTTTCATTCCCGCGAATTAAAAATCTTATAATTTGATGTGACAGAGATTTAGGAAATTCTGAAGATTTAAAAAACGTCAAAATCAGCAAAGTTAATACTAATAAATACAATTATTACTAATAATTATTTTTTATTAAAAATTATTATTAATAATAAACTTTTTTTCAATTAAGAACTAAAAAGCCCAAAACATAGTTCTTCTCGAATAGTAATAGGATGCCCGCAGCTCAGATGCCGGCCTTACGTTTATAATAAAAATAAATTATTGATAAAATACGTATAAATTAGTGCACTGGAGGATTAAAAAAATTTTCAAGCTGGCGGCAATAATTATAGCTAAATGTTTTATCGGAGCTGCGTCATTTCTTTCCTTTCCTTTTTAAAATCATTTTAAATCTTGAACTCAGATTTAACCTGTTCCATCTCATCTCATATTGAAATAACGCACACTTCCCCTTCTGTGACAAGTATTGCTTCCAAGATGGATTTTTGAATACCTCGCTAGTGTCCGGACCCGGGGTAGTGCTTAGGCAATCTCTTGATTCCAGGTGAGCACTGAAAGAGCTTTCAAATTTCCCTTATTTTCAATTTTTTCCTTCCTAAGCACGCACTTTAAATTGAAATTAGCGAACTTTAAATTAGTGAAAAAAGATTTTAAAAATCCAATATTTAAAAAAAAGAAAAAAAACTTTCTACAGCATTCTAAACATGCGAAAGTAAGTAAGATGCTTCTAGCCTTTTTAAATATTTCTTCTAAGACAATATTTCTTCTAAAGACGAGGCTTTAATTATTACTACTGATAAAAGAACTCTTATTATACCTTTGCTATGCACTTCATTAATTGCAAAATACTGCACTTCAAATCTTTGGACGTACAGAGCTGCCAAGACTCTGGCTTTTTTCGGGAGATTTCCCACCACTAATTTTTACTTACAAATTTGTGCTTAAAATAAGTCCAAATATTTAATGTAAAATAAAACTGTCTAAAAATAGTGGTGGGAAATCTCCCGGAAAAAGCCGGAGACTTGGCAGCTCTGGACGTACCACACACGACTTTCACACTGACACTCAGGGGCGTAGCTACGATATTTGTCACCCGGGGCAAATCATGTGTTCGCCCCCCCCCGATTTTCAGATGAGCGATCACAATTTTAAAGTTATGAAAAAGATATCTTAATAAAATGTTCATAAGCACAATAATAACTTCTTCTTCTCTTCTTCTTTCTTATCCTCCAAAGTCTGACGGAGTCAGACAAGATCCAGAATTCCATTGACTCTTTAAAAGTCCAGCACAAGAAGGGGAGTTGCATAGTTGTCCTCCCTAGAGAGGCCCCTCTCAAGTCCTACTGGTTGCCTCATCGTGGCGAGAGGGTGCCCCTGGGCGGAATGGGCAATGTACGTCGGGAGAATATTCTCCCGGTAGGGCCACCCTAGGCGTGAAGGCCATTCCATTATGCTCAGCTAAAATCAGTAGGTGAATGGAGCCAAGACAGTCTTCAACCTTTTGGTGCTCCTGTCTTTTGACTAACTGAAGCTGCGCATTACCTCCCCATGAACAATAATAACACTTTTCCAAGTCCAAATGAAAGTCTTTATTTTCCGCCTTTTCTGTTGCCTTTATGTCAGCTTCACATTCATGAGTGCTTGGTTTTGGTTCACTGTTTATTTTACTATCTGTCACGGCTTCATTTTGCTCTTCTGTTTTACTGTTCAACCACGATGACATTAGTGATGACAATTGTTGAGATTTTTCTTTCGCTTTTGCTCGCTTCCCGGAAGGAGAGACGTGGTTCTCCGTATTTTTGGTTTTGTGATCCAGTAAATTTTGAGTGCGGGTGCACCAGTTTTGGGGGGGGGGATCAAGTACTTTAAACGTAATATGTAAAATAAACATCGAATTTCGTAGTAGGGGATGTGATACCATGCAAAAAATGTGTACAAAAGCCAAAAGTAAACAAACAAACAAAAATAACCCATCCATTCACACGTTTAATCTGTAATTTTTTTTTTGGCGCCCCCTTCTACTTCAGCGCCCGGGGTACTTGCCCCGCCTGCTCCACCCTAGCTACGCCCCTGACACTAGTTAAAGAAATTTATGGGTTGCTGTTTTTCTCCCGCTTTCCCCCATTCCCCCTTTAGAACGGGGGCCATCCTCAAGATATTTTCCGAGAGTTTAGATCTGCAGGGTCACGGAATGATCCTTCTTTAAGGGGGGTGAAATTGTTGGTCATCTTTTGGCGTGCCGATGTGTGGGAAGTATTCTAAGCGGAGGGTTGTTTTGCTTGGCGCGTTATCTCGTCGTACGAGCACGCAATCTTTCTTGTATATCAGTTTGCGCGCGCAGTTTTGTTTTTTACGTTTTTCTTTTTTGAACATATTTACCTTATCGGAATGGTATAACTTTAAGAAAGTATTTTTTAACGTTTATATCCGGAGACTCATGACAAAAAATTTAATTTTTTTTGTTAACATTTTTCTCTTAATTATCAGTTTTATTTATTTTGTCTTGTCTAGAAAGTTAAAAAAATGAAAGCATTTTTGAAGTCAGTGATAAAATTTGCGAAATAGCAATATTTTTTCTACTGGAAGAAGAGGGGGAAATCTTAAATAAATTAAAAAAAGAAAAAAGAAGAAGAAGAAGAAGAACGATATTCCCATACTGTTCCCCTCCCTCTCCTTCACAAGAATTGCTTACAACATGTATATTAAGGTGCAAGCATACTTGAAAAGTGAAAGTACTATCAATCTTTAAGCACAATATTGCTAAATATGTAAAATACAGATTTCCTGTCAATAGTCAATTTCATACTGAAATAGACTTTATAAAGCAGCATTTCATAATTACTTATGTAGATAAATTCTCCAATAATTATGCTTTTATATGTAAACATTTATATCACAGCTTGTTAGCCTCTTCAATTGTAAATAACAGTATCTATTCCTCTACTAATCTTTCTACTGTCAAGTCAAACATTGGCGCAAAAGCCCCTCTTCGGGGCCAAGGCCTGCGCTGCCCAACCGCGCCTTCGCGACCATAGGCTCTGGGGTGCGGATGAATATGCCTCGGCTAGGTGGTCAGCCTGACGCGAAGCCCCCAGTGTTTGACCCCAAGCAAGCTTGGTCCTCATTTTATCGACCCACTAAAGGGATGAAAGGCTGAGTCGACCTTGCCCAGTCCGAGATTCGAACCCAGGACCTGTGGGACGGCAGCGCGGTGCGCTAACCATTACACCACTGGGATACATCTTTCTACTGTAGTCTGTAATAAAAAAATTCTGGCTTTCTATAAACTTCTCAACCTACAACATAGCAATCTGCACTATCCTTACATTATACTAATCCCTAAATTTCATAAATCTCCTATAAAGTTTCTAACTGTTACAATAGGATGTAATACATATAGCAATGTAGCAAGTTAACTTCTATTAAAGATATTGTCTGTTATGCATGAGTATTATATAAAACGTAATGATTACTCTATCTCTATAGGAAATAGTTATGATCTACGCAATACAATATGTAATATCAGTAATATTACCTCTTTATATACCTACGATTTTAAAGATTTATTTAACAATATTCCTCTTGACGACCTTTACAATGTAATTAATGAATTATTTGAAACTTGTGTTAAAAATATTGTTTCCATCCCATGTTGATGTAACTTATTTCAATTATCTTTCTAAATTTATTATCTATAATAATTATATTCTACATAACAATAAAATATATCTGCAAAATCATGGTATACCACAAGGTGGTTCAGCATCTAGTTACCTTGCAGATCTATACTTATATTACTATGAAAAAGAATACACTATTACACATATAATACTTAAACGATATCTAGATGATATCTTACTTTTAAACACTACTACTAATAATAATATTATCTTCCCAATAAAATATCCTTCTGCTCTGGAATTATTTAAATATGATATGCTTAACAATTCTGTTAGTTTTCTAGATCTAAGTATCTCCATCACTCCTAGAAATAACCTTAGTTTGAATATATATGATAAGAGAAAAGATTTTAGCTTTAAATAGCTTTACTCATTTTTCCTCCTGCTTACATAAATCTGTATTCCGCAATATCATCTATAATCACTGCTGTAGAATCAAGTTTCTCTGTTCTGAAGATTTTAGTCTCCAATTTTAAATCACTATTTCTGTCAGCTAGACAATATAACTTTTCTACTAAGTTCCTAAAATCTATTATGTACAACTCTTGATAATGATGTGTCTATTGTCTTTGTTAATTTACTGGACGTTGGGTGGGGTTTTGGTTTTAAGGTTGTAGTTGGATGGATGGGTCGGGCGGAGGGAGTTTTTATCTAATAATAATAATTAAAAAAAAGAGTAATATGTATAAAAGCAATCTGGATGTGTATATACATGCATATATATATTTGGAGAGGAAAAAAAAAAGGGGGGGGGTTCCTATATTGTGATTATTCTGTCATACCTGTATTTAATAATACAGAAACATTATTTTTTAATTTATTAGATTAATCTTCTGTCATACAATACCTTATTATTCATACTTTGTCACTATTAATAATTATTATAATTTTAAAAACAATATGCTATATTTAATTGGCTATACTATCCATTTTATTCAATAATTTTAATTTATTATTATTCTGTATATCTAATTTAATCAATATACCTGGATACTCATAAAGTATAATAATATTACCCTTTAGTATTTGGCAACACCTATACATTCTTCTTTCCACTTTTACACTTTTATTATGTGGCAACACCAGTTTTCACTTTTTACAATTCTTAACATTGGCAACACGTATTACTTGTCTTCCATGTGCTCAAGATTGGTATGTAGATCTTTCAATGCTATTTCTATTTTTTATATCTTTTTGTTTTCTTTTTTTCCTTTTTATAGTAGGGTTGAGCCCAGAACGTGTGGAGTGAATATCTCTTTTGATATGCCACACAACCGAAACCCTACTATTTTGTTTGCTTTTAATTATAATCCACTGTTTGTGGCTAATAAAGTGCAATAATTATTGTGAAAATGGAATGGAACGGAAATTATAACCACTGTCACCATCATCAGGAATATATATATATATATATATGTAATGTATAAAAAAGGTACATTGGGTTTTACTAGTTTGGGTATTGTTCAAGTGGGTACTTTCACTGTAATTTTTGCTTTCCTGTTATACTTGCCACGCGCGCTCTGGAGCTATGTTTTATTTCTTTAGTTAATTGTCAGACACCAAGTTCTCGATTCTGTGTTCTTTTTAGTGTACACGTGTCCCCACGCCTTTATAACCCCGGATGCAGGTCATGTTAATAAATGTATGTAATTCGATTAGAATAAGAGAGAGGCGGAGTTATGTCTTAGCAACCCACATGGTGTAGTGAGCGTAAATACGCCCGCACTTCGAAACTCGAGACTTCTGCCACTAGAACTGCTTAACTAGTCCACGCAGATTTTCAGTCTGTGGTCTCCCCTCTCCTCTCCTCACTCTATGTTGTAACTTAAAGATAATGTACAATAAACAGTTACCTGTCTTAACTCTGGAACTTTACTGGAATATCTGACGTCACATAAAGCCGGCAGGAAGATTTCCTGTGTGCTAATTAAAAAATTTCAATTGTAAAAAATTAAAGCTTAATAGTCCGGGAGACGGGTTACGGTACGCGATGGATGACGCATGCCGACCAGCCGATGGCCAGCTTCGCGAATGAAGACAGCTCTGCGCCGCCGGCCAACTTCGTCGAGCCCCGGTCTGGGAATTTTCAACACCGACTGCTGAGTCAGGTTATCGTCTGAAGTTCTTCGTAGAACGTCCTGCAAGTTCTGCGCTGTTAATGTCAAAATAGAACGTCTGCATTGAGAACAGCCTATGCCGTATTTCTGCAGCGCTCATCATCCTGAAAATCTGCGTGGACTAGTTAAGCAGTTCTAGTGGCAGAAGTCTCGATTTTCGAGTGCGGGCGTATTTACGCTCACCACACCACGTGGGTTGCTAAGACATAACTCCGCCTCTCTCTTATCTCTAATCGAATTACATACATTTATTAACATGACCTGCATGCGGGGTTACAAAGGCGTGGGGACACGTGTACACTAAAAAGAACACAGAATCGAGGACTTGGTGTCTGGCAATTAACTAAAGAACTAAAACATAGCTCCAGAGCGCGCGTGGCAAGTATAACAGGAAAGCAAAAATTACAGTGAAAGTACCCGCTTGAACAATACCCAAACTAGTAAAACCCAATGTACCTTTCTTATACATTATATATATATATATGTGTGTGGTACCCTCGCTAGGGTCTCCAATAATCAATCGACACAAAATAAAACTCTAGGTTAGCGTTTAATCAAGAAAAAAAAAGCTATTTACAGGCAATCTATTTACAAAACGGTTAAAGGAAAACGGACTTCATTCCGATAATTAACAGATTACTGCCTTCTTGCAGTTTCTAAACGCTATTGGAAAACAAAAGTGCCATCTGCCTTCGTGCAGCTGACGTGGGCAGCGTCTCAGGTCGCTCTCTCCAAACCTCTTTTACGCTCGGCTCTCCAAGGTTCTACGCGCCGGCGGGTCAGCTCCTCCTGGCGGCGCTCGGGTAATCTACCCTACAGGCTCGGGCATCCTGACAGAAGGTGTCCTCACCGTAAAATCAGCACAAAAATCTGAAAAATACAAAACAGAGAGAACAAAAGGAAAAAATAATAATACAGTTATTTGAGAGTCATTAAAAGTCATTTAGTTGCTGGACCATAGCTTCATATTGTCCACTGAAGTACATGTTTTGTTAGGACCTTCGTGGTCACCGACTTTCTTCACATCGTATCTGTCGTTGGATTTGACTCGAACAACTTTATAGGGTCCTAGAAACTTTGCTCGTAGTTTCATGCCAGTTCCGAACTGTGTGCGCCGAATAGCCACTAAGTCATCCTTCTTGTAAACATGGGCTTTCTTTCTTTTCTTGTTGTAGCATTTGCGGTTCTCTACTTGGATTTTGGGGTTGTTTCCTTTTGCTTCTTCGCGAATAGTGATTATGTGGTCTATCATCGAATTTATTCTTTCTTCTTCTAGGATTTCTAAAATTCTCCTATCTTCCTTTCGTCTCATTTGAACATCTGTTAGAAGCTCAAACGGTGTTCTTTTAGTGCTTCTTGATGTGGTTGAGTTTATGGTTCTCTGAAGTGCATCAACGTACTTGTACCATTTATTTGGCTCATCTATGGCTAATTTAGATAATACGGGTAGGATTGTGCCATGTAGTCTCTCTCTCTCTACTTGTCCATTTCCTCTGGGAACTCCGGTTGTTATGGCTAAGTGTTCTATACCTTCAGTTTCACAGTAATCCTCAAATTCTTTGGAGGTAAAACCAGGGCCTCGATCAGATATGATTCTGACTGGGTTTCCAAAAATTGCTTGCTGTTGTTTTAGTTTTTGTATGACATCATTAGAGGAAGTTGATTTTACTGGATAAAGCCATGAAAATTTAGTAAAACCATCGATTACTGAAAATATGTGATTATAATTTTTATTCGTTGTCGGCATCGGACCGATAAAATCAATGTGATAAGTTGATAATGGTATGTCGTCCTTAGGAATGGGATTAAAGAAACCTTCATCTTTTCCTCTCTTCTTATTCACTAGTATGCACTCAATACAACTATTTACAACATTTTCAACGCATTTCTTCATATTGGGAAAGTAATAATCTCGTTTTACCAATTCTTCGGTTTTCGCTACAGAGAAATGACCTAGTGAATGAGACTTCTTAACAGCTTCGATTTGTAACATTTCGGGAACGACAAGTACTTCTTGGTCATTAACTATTTTGTAAAGCACATCATTCTTTAAGACATACGCGACATTTTCTCCTTGTTGTAAGAGGTGCTTCACTGTCTTGATATATTCATCACTCTCTTGAGTAGTAATAATCTTATGCGTTAGTCCATCAGTTGTTAAAAGTGTTACAGGATGTCTACTAAGGGCATCTACATGCTTCATCTGTTTACCGGGACGGTGTACCACTTCATATTCGAATTCTTGCAAAAAGAGTGTCCATCTGGCTATTTTCGGTGAAGTCTTTTTTGTCTAAGGTTTTCGTGAAAGCATCGCAATCGGTGTAAATTTTAAATTTATTTACAATTAAGTAATTTCTAAATTTCTTGAGGGCTTCTATTATAGCTAAAACTTCGAGTTCATAGCTACAGTATTTTTCTTCTTGCACAGAGGTTTTCTTACTCATGTAATGAATCGGATAGAAAAACCCATCATCGCTTTGTTGCATTAAAATAGCACCAAACCCCAATTTAGAAGCGTCTGAGTGAAGCTCTAGTTTAGCACCTTGCTTGAAGAGAGATGTAGGACAGGCTCATTGCACAAAATGTCCTTAAGTTTTTGGAATGCTGTTTTTTGTTCTTGCTCAAATTTGAAGGGTGTTGAAGCTCTTAATAAGTCGCTTAAAGGCCTTGCTATAGTTGCATAGGATCGAATATATTTCCTAAAATATCCTGTTAATCCAAGGAAACTTTGCACTTGTTTAGCATTTCTAAGTTCTGGGAATTGTTGAACTGCACGAGTTTTTTCCGGAGAAGGTCTAATTGTGCCATTAGTAATTATGTGTCCTAAAAAATTAATTTCCCGTTTCATAAATTGACATATCTTTAAATTTAGTTCAAGACCATATTTTGACGCTGTTTCTAATACACGTGTTAACTTGTCAAATCCCTCATTTTCATTTTCAGCTGGTATGATGATATCATCTAAATAAATAATTACGGTACCGTCTTTTAAAAGCTCTCTAAATACGGTATTTACATATATTTGAAATGTTGAAGGACTATTGGTAACAAGGCCGTAGCCAAGGGGGGTTTTGGGGGTTCAAACCCCCCCCCCCGAAATTTTCAGTCATATAACTTACTGTTCGTAGAAAAAAAAATTATCTTTTGTATCGCCAACTACAATTATTGCACTTCAGTTCATTCAAACCGCATGTAATTTTTTACTTGTGTTTCTCTGAGGGTCGCAAAGTGATAAATTTCACTTAAATATGCTTCTCCACATTTGTTCCCTCTCTTCTTCTTTCACCACCCCCCCCCCTTACACGTAGAGAGAGACAAAAAAGAAATATCGTAACTAAAAAAATTTCTCTTTCCACAAAAAATAGTGAGTCATCTCTCGATTCCATCGGAGATCGAAACACGAAACAGTTTCACAGTATCGTGTTTATGACCTCTAGAAATAAAAAAGTCAGAGTGATAAGTTTGTGGTTTTTGGAGTTTGGGACATGTAGGCTCCAGTCTCGACCCATGTGGAACGGGAGGGAGATCCTACGTTGCATTATTCACGTAACCAGTCCGCTACTCCTAAGAATAAAAAGAGAGTGACATTGCTTACATATAAGGATATTGCGTACATAGCACTGTTTCAATTTGGATGCATTATTTTCGCGTCTTAAATAAAAATGAAAAAACACAAAGCTGGAGATCATACTTTGTTTAATTTTAATTTCAAGCGCATAAAGTCTTCTGCTTCTGAAGAGAATACCGATATTTGTGCTTCTTCCTCATCAAAAAATTCAGTGAATGATGTGTCTGCAATTAACACAGCATCTGAAGCTGCGGATACCATTGATGAATGCACACTTGTAAAACAAGTTGAAAATATCTGTGAGGTGAATACCCTTGATATAGGCTCTTATTTAAACAAAAAAATTGATGATTGCGTGAAATATAAATTGTTAGATTCTCCATGGATGCCGGATGAAGACTTTAAATTTCCTATTTTAACTAGCAGGAAATTAAAATTTCAGCAAAACTGGATGAAGCGTTTCCCATGGCTCGCATACACACAAGAACACGGTCAAGGTGCATTATGCCGCTATTGTGTAGTTTTCAAACCTGAGTGTGCTGGGAAAGGAGATCATCAAAAATTAGGATATTTGGTAACAAAACCATTCAACAGATGGAAAGATGCCATAGAAGTCTTTTCGAATCATTCTCAAAGCCAATACCACCGAACAAATACATTGTATGCTGAAAACTTTTTGAAAACATGGTCAAAAGATGCTGATATACGGATGCAACTGGACTCTGCTCGGGCAAATCAAATTTCCGAAAACAGAAGGAAACTTGTGCCAATAATAGAGACTATTATATTATGTGGCCGTCAAGAGCTACCTCTTCGTGGATCTTCTGACTCTGGACCCCTGCATATTGGAAGTCAAGAGCCAGAAATAAATGATGGAAATTTCCGTTCTTTGTTGCGAAAGCGTATTTCATGTGGCGATCAGAATTTAAAAGAACGCTGTGAAAAATCAAAGCTTAATGCAATGTATATTAGTCCGCAAATTCAAAATAACATCATTGAAATTTGCGGGAAAATTATACAAGAGCAATTAGTGGAGAAAGTTAACAAAGCAAACTGCTTCTCTCTTTTAGTTGATGAAACTAGTGACATTTCACGAAAGGAACAATTATCTCTTTGTGTGCGTTATATTATAGAAAACTGCAGTTCTTCATTTTCTGTAAGAGAGGATTTCTTACAATTTATAGAAGTTAAGGACATGACCGGAAAAAATTTAGCAAGTGTAATATTAGATTCGCTAAAATTTCTTGGGATCAATTTAAAATATTTCTTTGGGCAGGGATATGATGGTGCAACTGTCATGAGTGGTAGTTTTAAAGGTGTACAAGCAGTAATAAGGCAAACACACCCGGCTGCTATATATGTTCACTGCAGCTCTCATTCCCTAAATTTAGCCCTTGCTCATTCATGCGGCGTACAAGAAGTTCGGAATTGCATTGGTACAGTCAAAGCAATTGGAACTTTCATCAAATTTTCTTCAAAACGTACCGAAATATTGAAAAATAAAATAAAAGCCCATTATCCGAATACTAAATGGCAAAAATTAACAGCCATGTGTGAAACAAGATTTGTAGAAAACCATGATGGCCTTTTGAGATTCCAAGAAATATACATAGCAATATTGGAAACTTTAGAAGAACTGGAAGGCGTACGAGATATCGAAACGTCCTCAAAGGCAAGTCAGTTTTTAAAATCTATTACAAATGGCTCGTTTGTTATCAGTTTAGTATCAGCATCCACTCTTTTTTCATACACACTGCCTTTGTGTAAATCCTTGCAGTCTCCTAACTGCGATTTGACTGCCGCGTTGAAACACATTGAAAATGTGCATATGACAGTTCAACACATGAGAGACAACATGGACGAAACTTTTTCAGATATCTTAAAACAAGCAGAAGAACTGTTAAATTCAATTGGGGAAACAGTTAAAATTCCTAGAATAGCTTCTAGACAGAAAAATAGATTCAATTTCGATACTACAAGACCCGAGCAATACTTTAGAGCTGCGATTGCTATTCCCATGTTCGATGATTTTCTCAGCCAGTTAGAAATTCGATTCAAGAATCACAAATCATGCATTTCCAGCCTTTACAAACTCCTTCCTACAAACTGTATCAATTCAGTTTTTGAAGAAAAGGATTTTGAAATGTACTCAGATTATTTAGATAAAGACACACTTATGCCAGAATTAAATTTGTGGAAATTAAAGTGGAATAAACTGAAGGAAGATCAGCGCCCTTCTATAATTATTGATGCATTATCTGAATGCAAAGAAGAATTTTTCCCAAATGTTCATTTTTTAGTGAAAGTGCTTGCTACGTTACCAGTTTCAACCTGCACTCCCGAAAGAACATTTTCTTCACTTAAGCGTCTAAAAAACTATTTAAGGAATCCTACCGGACAGGAAAGACTGACGGGCTTGGCTCTTATGAGCATTCACAGAGACATTTACATAAACCCAGAAGATGTGATTAACAGGGTCTCAGCTGAAAAAGATCGGCGTTTAGAATTCGTTCTATAAAAACATGTTTAATTGTATTTAATGTAAAAATATTCAGAGTGCAGATAAAAAATAATAATGTGGAATAAGTAAATCAAGTTTTATTTCTCTTATAATATTTGTAGACATTTTAAAGGAATTTTTTGCTTTATAAAATCGGATTAATTAGAGAGATCGCGAAATTTATTGTGAATTTCAGATGATAAATGAGATCTCTTTCACTTTTTTATGTGTGAATTCAAGTATTTTACCTTCCGTTAGTTTGAGAGACACTGTGCAAAAATTTAATTATAGTGATAATATTTCTCCATTATGCTGTTTCCTTAAAATGCACGGATCATCCGAAGTCATCTGGATAAGGTAATATAACTTTATGTTATAATATTTTTGTTTTTATTTTGTCATTTAACGGTGGTCAAATACTTTCCAAATTGGTTTGGTTTCCTTACTAAAAATCAGGTTTTTAGAAAATTAGAGGTATTTTGAAGATTGTAAAATAATTTTTAAAAAATCCAATATTTTCAACATACTTTTTTGGAGACAACATTATTACGAAATGTGAAGAATATGCTATTGATGTACATCAATAGGTAATTTGCATTCAGAGGAGCACTACCCCGTCTATAAATAAATAAATAAATAAAATAAAATAATGTGTTTGTATTGAGTATTAACAATACAACTCCGATTTTATTTGATCTCTTTTAAAAATCTTAAAAAATGTTCTTTGTTCCCCAAAGCCTCTGAAATTTTAAAATATTGGTGGTAATGTATATATATATATATATATATATATATATATATATACCCCCCAAAGGTCGGACCTGAGCGGCAAGTTCAGAAAATATGTACATGCTTTGATTTAAAAAATATTTCCTTGATAGTTATTACTCTTACTTTCGGTTCTTTAAATGCATATATCGACAGTATTTTATAAAACTTGGAATTATTTTTTTTTTAAATTGCAATGTTTGGAGTATTGTATTTCCATGTTCTTAGTGAGGAAATGTGTTTTTGAAACAGCAAATTAAAAAAAGTTTTTTATGGAAAGCTTTTTATTTCCTCCAGGCAGTTATTTTAATCCTCTTCTCACCCACCTTTCCCGGAAATTGCTTTCTATTGTGATTACTTGTAGATTATTCAGGCATTTGTAATATAAATGCAGTGTGCTGAAAGAAGTACCATATTAAAACATAAAACTTGAAATCCCCCCCCCTCCGAAAAATTTTCCTGGCTACGGCCTTGATTGGTTAGACCAAAGGGAACTTTAAGAAAGTGAAACTGGTTTGTGTCGGTACGGAACGAAGTACATTTCCTACTATTCTCCTCAACTTCCACATGGAAAAATGCATTCTTTAGGTCGAGGGTAGTGAACACTTTGCCACTACTTAAATTATCCAAGACCTCTTCAATAATTGGTAACGGATATTTATCTTTGACGGTCTTTTTATTTAATTTCCTGTAATCGACGCATAAGCGCATATCCCCATTTTTTTTTTTTTTCTACATACGACGAGGGGGGAACTGTAATCTGAAAAGCTTTCCTCTATAATGCCATCTCCCAACCATTGCTGTATTTGTTTGTCTACTTCTTGCTTCTCAGAAAAAGCTAACCTACGTGACCTTTGGCAGACTGGTACGTCATCCGTTAATATTAATGACATTTTTGGACTTGTGCTTTCCGTTTTATTCGGCTTATAATTACTTATCAACTCATTTAATTTTTCTCTTAACACAGGATCAGTGATATGACTCAAATCGTACGAACACTCTTCTACTACATTCGAAACATTAATCAGAAAAGAATCTAACATCTGACACTCAATTTCACTCATAGAGCGAGAATTAGTGTTGTGTTTATTTATTTTCTGGAGTGTGTGACTCTCTTCATTAAGCGCGACAGGCGTTGGTGGGTGGGAAATTGTAGACATGCTTTCCGATAGCTGTTAATTCGCCTCTCGTAAAACCTCATAAATACTAGGTGGAAGAATTACATCGCATGATAGCTCATCGCATACAGCAGCAATCACTTCCACGAGTTGCACGCCTTTTAAAGATAACATGAATTTCGCTAGATTTGCGGTTTTATTTTCTTTAAAACAGCTGGTTAAGGTTATTTGAGAAAAAGTTTCTTTGAATGGAGGTACAAGTCGTTTACATACAACTAGAAGTGCAGATCCTGAGTCGATCAAAGCTTTTACTGGAACATTATCTAGCAAGATATCTACATATTTTAACTCGTTAAGGAATGAAGGGGGGGGGGGAATCGCTGGCAATTTTATTAATGGTAGCCTCACTTTTTATTTCTTTTTTGTTGAATCTCTTATCAGACTCCTTCGTGGAATACGCACACTGGGAAGCTTTATGACCAGATACTCCACAGGCCAGGCAGACGATATTGTTGGGACATCTGTTTTTCTCATGTCCGTAAGATAAACATTTTAGACATTTAACTTTAGCATAACTATCACGGTCTTTATTTTAATGAAAATTAAATTTACGTGCTTGTTGCTTTGGAGGGTAACTTTGAAATTTGGGAGTGTAACGGTTAGTGTATTTCTTGTCAAAAATCGCTTCACTTTGTTTTTCAGACAGAGGGGTGTCATTTATAAATTTTCCTGTGCTTTCGAAATATATATCACAATGTTGAGCGAGCTGTTTCGGTTTAAACCAGCCTTCATCCTGTGTAATGCTTATGTGGGACGATGTCTGTCTATCCAGGGCTAGAAAAAATTGGTCGGAAACGATAAGGTCGCATAATGATTCAAAGTCGCTCACGTTGCGCAATTGCAGGTAGTGACTGAAATTGGCGTTGAGTCGCGTTGCGAACTGAACATAAGTTTTACTAGGAGCGCGACGAACTCTTCGAAATGTATGTAAACACTCAGCATCGGATGGCTGAAATTCTTTCAAGACAAGTGTTTTTACTTTTTCATAGCACTGTAAATCCTTCTCGTCAATATAATACAGGATGTTTTCGGATTTGTCACCGAGAATATTAATTAAAATTTCTACTTTGCAGTCACCAGGGACTGATTTGGTGGCAAAAGCGCGTTCCAAGGTTGTGAAAAACAAATTAAAATTCTCAGGTTTATCAGGTACAGGTATGGTTAGAGTTCGGACACTTTTTATGAGATACTCTAAATACTCGGGTTTGTTTCAATTTAATTATCGGAATTATCATCTGACTGCGCGTTTTTACTTTTAATATTTTGCAATTCAATTTCTTTTTCTATTCTAGCTAATTTGATTTTTTCTTATTCTAAATTTTGTATCTCTGTATTTTTCCTATCTTCAACAATAGAATTTAATTAATTAATTACAAATTCTTTATCATCTTTATATATTTTGGATTGTTCCATTTCTGTTTTCAACTGGAGCAGAGTTTCCTTGCCCGAAAACGGAACATCAAGTTCGTTAAGCAGGTTAATAAAATCTTCTTTTCGGGCGTTTTTATTGAGAGACATTTTGTATGTAGGATAATAAAATATAATCAGAACGAGCTCACCTGTTTTGCGGTGAATGTACTCCTCGTAGTCGCTTGTAGACAGTCACCTGTTTTGCGGTGATGGTGCACTCCTCGTAATCGCTTATAGACAGTCACAGAAGACAATTGCAGAATTACTATTTTCAGTTGAGCAGTCCAAAATTAGTGTTTTAGTCCCATGTAGAAGGGAGGCCGAGCCCCCATGTGGTACCCTCGCTAGGGTCTCCAATAATCAATCGACACAAAATAAAACTCTAGGTTAGCGTTTAATCAAGACAAAAAAAGCTATTTACAGGCAATCTATTTACAAAACGGTTCAAGGAAAACGGACTTCATTCCGATAATTAACAGATTACTGCCTTCTTGCAGTTTCTAAACGCTATTGGAAAACAAAAGTGCCCATCTGCCTTCGTGCAGCTGACGTGGGCCGCGCCTCAGGTCGCTCTCTCCAAACCTTATATATATATATATATATATATATATATATACCGGGATACCGGGTGATCCAAAAGTCAGGACAAACTTTAAAAATTAATAATTCGAAAACGAATCAAGATACAAAGATATGGTTTGCACCAAACGGATGGAAAAGAAACCGGGTTTTGCGTGGCAACGAAACGAAAATAGTTCTGTTGGCGAACAACAGATGGCGCTATAGTGTTTCCTTTCACCAAAAGATGATTTACAAATGAAAAAATGTTGACAACTTACAAGTCAGCTTAATTACAGTTAATTGGTACTACAGTAAATTTTCAATGTGCTCCCCATCATTCAGAAGTACAGTTGTGAGACGAGTCACCACACCGTTCACAGCATTTAATAGTATTTCTTGCGTTACGGCAGACACATTTTGGCGGCTGGCATCTTTCAGTGCTGCTAGTGATGCCGGTTGGTCGCGGTACACTTTTGACTTCAAGAATCCCCACAGCCAAAAGTCACAGGGCGTAAGATCGGGAGATCTTGGAGGCCATGATTGTTTAAAGCAGCGACTGATAATGCGATCCTCCCCAAATGTTGAGCGTAGCAGATGTTGCACAGGCAGAGCAATATGAGGTGGTGCTCCATCTTGCATAAAGGTGACTGTTTGAAGTGCCTGTCGCGCTTGCAGTTCAGGAATAATGTTGTTGTGTAACAGTGCTGCATATCGCTGACCAGTGACAGAAACTGTTTTGAAACCCGTGTGTGTGACTTCCTCGAAAAAAATGGACCAATTATGAAATCAGCAGTGAAGCCACACCAGACTGTCACTTTAGGCTGTTGCAAGGGTATCTCAACAAATGCATGTGGATTTTCTGTGGTCCACACTCGACAATTGTGGGTGTTAACAGCGCCAGAAAGTGTGAAATGTGCCTCATCTGTCCAAAGCACAGTGTGAAGCCAGTCGTGCTGCTCTTCCATTTTATTGAACACCCATTTGGCAAAATCTCGACAAGAGTTGAAGTCAGGCATGGGCGCCGGCAGAATATTTCTCAGGGTGGGGCAAAGACTACTTCAACGTATGGTTACCATGTTGGAAAGAGCGAAAAAGCAAGGGAAAACACTGCATACAAAAAACCAGGGGGCATTGTCCCCCTTGCCCTATGCTGCCAGCGCCCATGAAGTCAGGAGGTTTCAGTTCTTGGTTATGTTGCAACTTATAGGGATACCGTTTCAGAGTCATTCGCACTGCTCTCCACACACTTCCGTACGACACTCCTGTCTGCCTCGAAACTTCTCGGGTACTGCTCTCCCCATGTGCAGAAATCGCCGACTTGTATTGCACCGTCTGCTCCACTGTCATGACAACAGCAGCGGTTGTTGAGGGACGACCACTTCTTGCACGTGACGCCGGTAGATTCAAATTTCTTCATCAGTTTGATCAATGCAGAAGGCGTTATTGGTCATTTCCTGCCTCGCATGCCCTTCATGTAGCAATATGCTCGCAATCATTAGCGCACCCAGGATTTTAGTTTAGGGGGGGCTGAGCTGAAAATACTGCTGAACTCGGTTATAGTGAGATCGATAATAGTTACAACCCTCTTATAACGTCAAAATATTCTGTAGCACTTGATTTGCCCATACAACATAAGCCCACAAACAAAAACTCATTATTGAGTCATAAATAATTATCTGATCTTTTCAGTGATATTGTAACCAAATTTAACAGTGTTTCATAAACTCTCTGTAAGTATCAGGTTGTAACGAAAGTTTTCCGCCAGATTTGCTTGAGTCAGCTCACGCGGTACCCAGCTATTGACCTTATATGCCAAGTTTATGCGATGCTTAGCGCGACTAATGGACATGGCACTAAAGTCTAACTCTTTTAGCAAACTCTCGAGTGGATGAATATTTTATCTATTTCCACAGATCTTCGTAGGCGGGTCTCATCAGCATCATTAGGCCAGCCAAAGCGCTCTGCTTCTTTAATGTCCTAGTCCTCTTTTTTGAACTTTCGGTACCAAATCTTCACAGTGCCATATGATACAACACTAGTACCTTAAGCTGTACACATCATTCGGTGTCATTCTGTAGCTGACTTTTTGCAACAGAACTGAGAGTAAATGATGGTTCAATCTGGTAGCGTGATAGTTCCATTTCAGACACCTTATACTTAATCATAACGATATTTTTTTACAGATTTCACAACACAGTGCTGTAAAACAAGTCTTTTTCTTTCAAATAACAAAAATCGTTTCGCAAATGTGTCTCGGGAAAAAATGATTTCTTGTTAAATAAATCCTTTCTACTTTTAGTCATGGCAAACCGTTGAATAATACCGTCAATGTTTACTTTTCTTGCAAAATAAGGCTCAATCACTAATATTCCTCGCTTTTGTCAAGTGGGTGGTTTATGCTCTAGCTGGCTTTTTGTAATTTCATTCAAAAATTAATTTGAAACATCCAGGGACTTTTTTTCGGACTTTTTTTTTTCACAAAATTGACAACACACAATTAAGTATCATATAAACAGCCAAAGTGGGGGCCCTTCACAAGCTGAGGCCCTGGGGATTTTTCCCCTGCTCCCCCTCCCTCTCTGCGCCACTGCATAGAATTAACAACCAAATCCAAGCCAGTGATGTGCTAACTACTATACAATATAAAACGGCATAATGACTAAAATTTAAATGAAAAAATTACAAGAGGGAAAAAAATTAACAAGAAAGCACACAAAATGTTCAATGAGAATTGGAATCTGTTTGTTGCAACTCCTAAAGGAGGGATGTTTACTAGAGATGAGACAAACTAGGCTCGGACTCGAGAGAAATTTTTCCTTTAGTGAACATATTCTTTGTAAACAGATTTTAAATAGTGATTCATGGGAAAAATAAACTAATTATATGCACTAAATTTCATGGAAACCTAGAAAAATCAAATTTATTTGCGAATGAAAAGTGTTTGAAATGACATGGATTTTCATAAAAACTTCTGTTTCTGAAATCAGAGCATCTAATTTGAAGTTGCAAAATTATTTTTGCAGAAAGCTTCGCGGGCCACACAAAAAGGCTTCAGGGGCTGCCAGTTGGAAACCCCTGAAACCAAATCATTTGTATAGTTATAAACAAAACTGTTAAAAATTAGCAGAACTTAAAACATACATTTGGAAAAAAAAAAAAAAATCAGTATTTTTCTCCTGGTTATATGTGTAACTCATGCAGTTGTATAATTTAAACAAAAATTATACAAACATGTTAAAATATACTTAAAAGATTCATGAAAAATATATTAAATCAGTAATTTTCTTCTGGTTATATGTGTAACCCATGCAGTTGTACAATTTAAACAAAAATTTGATAATTTTCTCCTGGTTATATATAATCCATGCATTTGTATAATAATAAAGAAAACTTATACAAACCTGTTAAATAAGTGACAAAGCATAAAAGCGTAAAAACATATCAGTAAATTTCTTCTGGTTATATAAGAACCCATGCACTTGTACAATTTAAACAAAAAATATACAAACATGTTAAAATATACTTAATGCCAAAATGTTGTGTTGGCGTACATGTTCATATACTTTTTTGCTTTTTATGCGAAGAAGCAAGTACTCATAAATCCACTCCTGGGAATACCGCATGGATCTTTTGTTTTTTACTTTGGTTGCAGCAAAGCAAGTCTTAATGGCAGCTTGTTGTTGGGATGGCAGCGCACTTATTTCTGACTGCAGTATCTCCTCTTTCTTTGTGGAGCACTGTAACATTGCTTGCTGAACCTCTTTTTTTAATGATGATACCTACAGAAATAAAAATTGTTATCACAAGCTTTTATAATATTGAATATAAGAATAAAACTATTTCTAATATTACCTTCTTCAACAATCTTTGGTTTTTTCGCACATCATATTTTTTTGCTAGTGCAATTTTTATTTTCTGTTTTGACAATGCAAGAATTCTTTTTTTTTTTTTTTGCTTTATTTACAATGTCAGAATTTTTATTTTTCCTGCACATTTTACACAGACCTTCATTTCTCATCTTACACATATAAACCAGACAACCATCAGACTTCCTATTACTAAATAGAAATAAATGTATTAAAAAAAAACCTCATAACTGTTTGCACATTAAAAAAATAATAAATAAACAAATCCTACACTTTCAGACATATTTAAAAACAACTGGAAGGGGGGAAAAGGCTTACCGAGATTCAACATCTTTGCAAATGATCATTTTATCAACATTTTTTAATAGATAAGATATTCTGTCAAGGCTGTCTATATGATTTACTGGTTGTACTTCAATATTTTTTAAGAATATCTAAAATAATAAGAAACATCAAATCCTGATCTATTTAATAGATGATTTGAAAGCAATGAAAAAGGAGCACTGATATAAAATTTTCAAAATACTTATTTAAAAACTAACATCTTTTTAGGCAAAAAATACTTTAGAAATAATTTGAAGACAATAAATAATAATAATAGGGGAATAATACCGTGCGCGGGTGTCGGTTGAGTTGGCGAATTTTTTTTTGTCGCCAGCGGCTAACCTTGGCGACTTTTTTTGAGCGCCAAACAAAACATAAACATACGTTGACACATAACTAACAAAATGAACCCCAAACTATAACACACTATCTAAACACATAAACACATTTTTAGACATATTTCAAATGCAATTATGAACAAAAATCACATAAACAAAGCACTACCTCTGGACTATGGGTACGTCAAAAAATAAATAAACCATAACCTTAATCATATACAAAATGCCAAAATAAGTTTCTGCACATAATTATACAGCAAAATTTCCCTTAAAACGTTAAAATAACAATTTTAAATTAATAGAAAAACATCAAATAAACCAACTACCCCCCCCCACACACACACACACAACTCCCCACAAACAACTCAAAAATACATATATTGAATCATATTTAACGTGAATAGTGCACGTGATTTCAAGAAAAATATACTGCAAATATTTTCATAACGTTAAAAACACTCTTTATAAATAACATAAAACTACTATGATAAACCAACTACTTCCTCCCTCACGTGCTTTTTGCAATTTAATACCTTCAAAACACACAACATTTACACTATTAATCACACTAGAATCAAATCTGATCTCAAACAACTCAAAAATCCTTACATATTTATTCATATTAAACCTAGAAATTGTACGGGAATTCTGTAAATCAGGTGCAAATGCATATCACAAATAAAATTAACCATCCCTCTTAAAAACTTAAAAATTTTTACTTTTTCATCCCAATTCACAAAAAAATAACATAACATACTGAAAACCTTACATAATTATGAAAACATAAGACCATAAATATTCTCAACTATACACTGGTGTACCGTAAAGCAAGGAATAAACATTTAAATAAATAAAAGCACCACATACCTTAAATTTTATTCATGAACAACGTGCGTTCATCTCAAAATAAATCCATCAGAAGCATTCAAATAAGTATAACAACTATAGCTCAACACAGTCGCAACATTTTCAAATGTTTGTTGAAATTGTCTTGATAAAGAAATAAGAAACAACTCAGCGTATAAACGAACCGATATCATTACAGCTCTACACAAATTACCTACATTTATTATAAAACCAAGCAAAAATTACACTTTTCAAAAATAACCATTATAAAATACAAAACTTCAGCAGACGACACGACACGACTTCCTTCCCGGCGAATTCAAGTTCAGTTATTTTGCCAGTTAAACTCCTTGAAATTCGTTCAACCAATCACACAATTCCTTCCAACAGTATAGTTTCTCATGACATCATAAAACAACACAACTCCGCCGGACGGGTGGCCGAATAGCTAATCTCGATTGGCAACGCTGCCAGGACTGTTTACTACAAATAGTAAGCTTTGGCGACGCATCTCCCTTGGCGATGGACACCCGCTTACGGTATTATCCCCAATAATAGTAATAATTAATGAGTGACAATTTTAATTTTTTTCTAAGTTTTTCACTTCTAACTGTTCACCTTTAGGGGGGCTTGAGCCAGCATAGCCCCCCCCGTGGGTGCGCCTATGCTCGCAATGCCGCTGTGGCACTTTCCGCATTCTTATAATAAAGTTTGACTAAGAGGGCTTTCTCAACTATGGACAACATTTTAATGCGTATAAGCTACGAATACCATTACCTGCACCAGTTGCTCCCCTTTATATCACTTTAGAAATAATTTGAAGACAATAAATAATAATAATAGGGGAATAATACCGTGCGCGGGTGTCGGTTGAGTTGGCGAATTTTTTTTTGTCGCCAGCGGCTAACCTTGGCGACTTTTTTTGAGCGCCAAACAAAACATAAACATACGTTGACACATAACTAACAAAATGAACCCCAAACTATAACACACTATCTAAACACATAAACACATTTTTAGACATATTTCAAATGCAATTATGAACAAAAATCACATAAACAAAGCACTACCTCTGGACTATGGGTACGTCAAAAAATAAATAAACCATAACCTTAATCATATACAAAATGCCAAAATAAGTTTCTGCACATAATTATACAGCAAAATTTCCCTTAAAAAGTTAAAATAACAATTTTAAATTAATAGAAAAACATCAAATAAACCAACTACCCCCCCCCCACACACACACACACAACTCCCCACAAACAACTCAAAAATACATATATTGAATCATATTTAACGTGAATAGTGCACGTGATTTCAAGAAAAATATACTGCAAATATTTTCATAACGTTAAAAACACTCTTTATAAATAACATAAAACTACTATGATAAACCAACTACTTCCTCCCTCACGTGCTTTTTGCAATTTAATACCTTCAAAACACACAACATTTACACTATTAATCACACTAGAATCAAATCTGATCTCAAACAACTCAAAAATCCTTACATATTTATTCATATTAAACCTAGAAATTGTACGGGAATTCTGTAAATCAGGTGCAAATGCATATCACAAATAAAATTAACCATCCCTCTTAAAAACTTAAAAATTTTTACTTTTTCATCCCAATTCACAAAAAAATAACATAACATACTGAAAACCTTACATAATTATGAAAACATAAGACCATAAATATTCTCAACTATACACTGGTGTACCGTAAAGCAAGGAATAAACATTTAAATAAATAAAAGCACCACATACCTTAAATTTTATTCATGAACAACGTGCGTTCATCTCAAAATAAATCCATCAGAAGCATTCAAATAAGTATAACAACTATAGCTCAACACAGTCGCAACATTTTCAAATGTTTGTTGAAATTGTCTTGATAAAGAAATAAGAAACAACTCAGCGTATAAACGAACCGATATCATTACAGCTCTACACAAATTACCTACATTTATTATAAAACCAAGCAAAAATTACACTTTTCAAAAATAACCATTATAAAATACAAAACTTCAGCAGACGACACGACACGACTTCCTTCCCGGCGAATTCAAGTTCAGTTATTTTGCCAGTTAAACTCCTTGAAATTCGTTCAACCAATCACACAATTCCTTCCAACAGTATAGTTTCTCATGACATCATAAAACAACACAACTCCGCCGGACGGGTGGCCGAATAGCTAATCTCGATTGGCAACGCTGCCAGGACTGTTTACTACAAATAGTAAGCTTTGGCGACGCATCTCCCTTGGCGATGGACACCCGCTTACGGTATTATCCCCAATAATAGTAATAATTAATGAGTGACAATTTTAATTTTTTTCTAAGTTTTTCACTTCTAACTGTTCACCTTTAGGGGGGGCTTGAGCCAGCATAGCCCCCCCCCGTGGGTGCGCCTATGCTCGCAATGCCGCTGTGGCACTTTCCGCATTCTTATAATAAAGTTTGACTAAGAGGGCTTTCTCAACTATGGACAACATTTTAATGCGTATAAGCTACGAATACCATTACCTGCACCAGTTGCTCCCCTTTATATCGCTTGTCGCTTTGCATAATCCTATATCAGAAATCCGACAGCGCCATCTGTTGGATACCAAGAGAACTATTTTCATTTCGTTGCCACACAAAACCCGGTTTCTTTTCCATCCGTTTGGTGCAAACCGTATCTTTGTATCTTGATTCGTTTTCGAATTATTAATTTTTAAAGTTTGTCCTGACTTTTGGATCACCCCGTATATATATATATATATATATATATATATATGAACATTGGAGGAAAACTGTAAAAAAAATTCTGATTTTAACGGCTACGTTTTTTGAAGGATAAATTTCTTGCATTGGACACTTAGATTTATTATCATTCCATATCCATCATCATATTTTCATTCCTAAAATTCATCTAAATAACAATAATTAAGTTTTAATCAGCTTAAAACTCTTTTTTTCATAATAAGAGACTTGATTAGTATTAATAATAATTACCATACACAATACTGGTAAAAATTTATACTAATTATTTACTTTTCACTTTTTTTTTTTTTTTTTTTTTTCCCAGAGGGAGGAGGGGGTGGACTTTAACTTTCTTAAAAATATTTTAGTGTTGTTCCAATGAGATACCTTTTAAAACATTTAAAATGACTAAAATATACACTGTTTATACTAGCCAATATTTTGTTACTCTACAATTATTAAAAGTTTTAAATCTTAGTTGCTCCAATCAAAGTTTATACTTTGACTTATACTTGAATATTTTATACTTTAACATTTATCAGATTGAAGTTTAAAATTTCTATTTATTTTATTTTTCTTCCTTTGGAGGGGGGGCTTTCTTGTATAATTTTGTTATGACAAACAACATTACATTTTAACCATAATATATAGGTCAATGAACTTACGGTTATGGTGTTACATTTGGTTTTAGCTTTAATGTTAGTTCAGGTTTAGAACTTTGTCTAACATCTTTTACAGGAACATTCATAAGAATTACATTACGCCCTATGTTTATCTTTGTAATTAATGAACCGATGCTAAAACTTTTTTCACTGATAAAAAGATAAACTATTTCTGTGAATTATTGGCTAACCTCATGCTTATAGCATAAAGCGTTCGTTTACAGAAACACTCATAAAAATTTCGCCCTATGTTTATCTCTGTAACTACTGAACCGATGCTAAAACTTTTTTCACAGGTAGAAAGCTAAACTATTTCTGAGAATTATAGGCTAACCTCATGCATATAGCATAAATATTTCTTTTACTGAAACACTCATAACTATTACATCCCTAGTAGCAATGACTGCTTGTTTTCTGCTCGGTGGTTCATCGACTCATCGTTAACTCATCGAATTCAGTCATCGGCAAGTGCACTTTTGTTTTTCTGCAATAGATGAATTTTTATTCATGGATAGAAGTGATCTAGACGAGCAGTTTCGCCGATGAGAAACTGACAAACAATATCTTATCCGAAACTGCAGCTCTATAATAATCGGGCCTTGCAGGTGTCCCAGTGGTTTTCCCAGTGGTCTTGAATTAATCGCATAATTTACTTCAAATTTCTTATATTGTGGTTGGGACGGTGCAGGGGTGGGGGTGGTATCTCCCTCCCACAAAATTTAAATTTGAAAAGAAATATTTACAAAAAAAGTGTAAGTGTTTATTATATAAGATCGTTTGTAATATTTAAATAATTTAAAAAAATGTGTTTAAAAAAAGAAGAATCTAAGAAAATCTATTTGAGCGTCAACTGCATTATAAGAATAATGGAAACTTCATTAAAATGAGCAACTCTTTTGAAACCTCCTTAATGTAAGCAGCAAGAAGAGAAATCAGTTAATTTTTAAAAGTTATCCAAGAAATGTGAAATTTAAAATCACACAAAAATTCCTATACAATTTGCAATATTGTTTTTTAATTATTAATTTTCAATGCTACTTACATACATTGGTAAAAAGTGAAATTAATTTCTTACCAATTGAATAATTTGACTATTATTAATAATAGCTGAACAGCACTTTGTCAGAATTTCACCCCAAGTCCCAATCTGAGACTAAAATAACCGGTACTTCAATCTTTGGGTTGTGCAAGTTAAGTCTGGATGGCCTTGTGGTAGCGCGCTAGTCTACGAGTCCGTACGCTGAGGGTTCGGGCTCGGTGGAGAAAGAATTTTTTCCCTTTATTTCAGAAAAAACGGAAAGTTAGCATCCAAAAAAACGAAAACATAATAAACAGAACGGACATTTTTTGATAATTTTGCTGCCAGTCTTTTATTTTTTATTAACAAATATATTTTAAACAGTGTATCGGTTTCTCATCGGTTTCTTTTCGTTATTTCATTGGAGTCATCGGGAAACGATGATCGGCTTTATGGCCCCCCGAGCGCACTTTTTGTACCAGTTGCCGATGAATTTTCCCCTCTTTGGGATGAAAAGCCGTGATCGGCCATTGCTTCTTCTCCTCGGATTAAACTCACCCGCCTCTCATCGACCGATGCATATTTAGTCAGTTAAAATATTTTCAAACGTATTAAATTCTGGAGTGCATTAACGACAAGTTACGCGCAAAATTATCATAAATCTTAAGTTTTACAAAGGTGCTACTTTTTTTCTCCGTGTTCCTCCGTCTTCCAAGTGATATGATTTTGAAGAGTAGCATCTACTGAATACGTAAAAGTTGGATTTACAGCCGTCCAGAGCCGTATGGCTAAGAGATCGAATTTTTTCAGGGAGACTGTCTTGCGTACTCGAGTTCCGTCGCTCTTGAAAAAAGTTTGGAAAGCAGTCTAGGGAATATCTGGGAGCGAGACTAGCTGAAACGAGGCTATATTACTATACTATATGTGTTAGCACAGCCTCTTCACTGAAAATTATAAATAAATTTATTACAGTATTAATAATAGTAAAATGTAATACTGTACTAATAATATAGAAAAAATATCACTAACCCAACAAGACTCCAGTTTATTCGCCTCCGAGATATGCTCCTTACTCCTCAGTTTTGGAGCAAAAAAGGAAGGCTATCCAACTGCTGAATCTATAACTATCACAGAAATAGCAGTTCAAGTCACTTTGCAAGGTCTTTTGGACCATACCAGTCAACGGTTAGCTTTGATTTAGATGTCCTGAAGAGCAATGCTGTGCCTTCCGACTTAACCTTGTATGGTAAATGGGTTTGAGATGGAGTTCCGGGCATTCCAATTATAAACAGCGGTATATAGAAGATGTACAGATTTAGTCAGACTCTCAAAATGATGACAAAGACGAGAATCTGGAAGAGCAAGGCACAGGCAGAGTTTATACCTCAGCGATTCAGATCTCTGTTCCACTCGTCTTGTGCCTCTGCAACTAAAAACAAATAGCGACAACAAAGTAATTTGGCAGCACAGAAAATCGTCATCACCTCGGTTTTGTAGACCAATTAAAATTGCCTTTGAAAAAGACGCGAAGGGAAATTTCAGCTATTGAATCTCAAATAGAGGATTTTCAGCCCACATTGATTCATGTAGATAAGGAAAACTCCACTCATAGAATGCACTATCACCTTCAGATGACTATGGTTGAGGGAAAAATCAGATGAATACGGTTGACGGAAATGCATGCACAGGAAAATGAGTTCAAACGTGCAACATATGCGGTGATATCCCAAAGTCAATGAATGATCTTTCATCAATATTTAGTCGTCCGATAGATGCAACACAATACAACTTCGGAGTTTCTTCACTTCACGCCTACATTTGTTCACTTCCGCTCAACTTTGACTATTGAAGATGGTGGTGCTTTGTTGCAATCTTCTCATAAAAATAATTGTTTAACAGATGAATTGTTAGCTCTGATATCAGACCCATGATTCTTACGAATTTCTAGAAAAGGTACAAAATTGTCGGAAGTCGGTACCTATAATTTTGATTTTTTTTCTTTTACGATTTTAAGTTTAAAGATATATGAACAATCTTCGTGCATTTTATATTATTAATTTATAAAGTATCCTGTGTTTATATTGTAGTAATCTATGTTGTTTATTTAGAACAAATGCTAATTTTGTAAATGAACAAACTATTAGTTGTTTTTCAATTTTTGCCATTGAATTTTTCTTATATAACATTAAGAATTATAGATAGAGCTTTGAAAGTAGTTTCATTCGATTCAGCACATCAAAAAACCCCATGAACCATATCAAAGGCGCAATTTTTCGTTGAGTATACAACGCAGTCGCAAGGTGCTCAAGTGGTCATTGCGACCGGTCGCAATAGCAACTGCCCCATATCCGATCACTACCGCAGCTTATCCAATACCGTTAAGGATCTCAAAAATATATTTACGAAATTTCAAGTGTTTTTGACTATTTCTTTAGAAGTTATAAGCGATGTCCACCTAGATTTGCCGTTTTTCCCACTGTGGGGCGCCACTTACCCTAGAGCCGCCGCCCCTGTTTGTAACCATTTTAATTTTAAATTCCATTCAGAATCTGAGAGATTTCAGTGGCTAGGAAACCGGTGAGGAACAGGATTCTCTCCGAACAAGATTTATTAAAATGGCGAACCAACTGGAAGCCGGGGGTGGCTAGTAGACAATAAAGCAAACTTTAGTCTAAATAACCAATGTAAAAACTTTTGGGAGTAGCTAAGTGATTAAAAAAGATCACTTTACATATTCAAAGTGCATAATGAAGCAGAACGTTACCCTTTAGCAATCTCTTTTTTGGGGGGGAGGGCTGAAGCCTCCTAACCGCTCCCCTGAATCCGCTACTGCATGAAGGAGGTGATCCTATAATATAATAATCTAAATAATAAAAGTCCTGTTCGTAACGATTCCGGGATCGACTCATCGCTCCCGGTGCATCTGCCGCCATGTTGAAATTTTGATAAAAACGACATTTTATTTCTAACTAAAAGCAAAAACTTTTAACACAGTTCGAAAGATCTCTAAAAAATTAACCTTTTTTTAACTTGCGGCTACTTTCAACTCTAAATATCTAACGAGCTATCACGCCTTGAAAAATGATGCGAAGAGAGAGAATGATGAGAAGCGAAGACGATTCATTCCTTGATTCGTTGAAAAAAAATCACGGAACATAATCTCTCCCGTAGATCGACTAGATGACGTCATAGAGACGTCATACTCCTTTTGCGCGACAAGCAATGCAAGGACAGTTTTATTTAATATTTAAGTTCTATCTAACAGAAAAATTGTGATAGATTTGGGGCAAATTTATTCAGAATGTGTAAAATTTTGTTTGCACAACACTTAAAAACCTATTTGTAACAGTCCTTTTTTAAAAATTGGCAACACTCTGAGATGAGAACATAAACATATATAGTTATTGTTTTTGGAAGTCACGTTTTTTTTTTCTCATTGCTCTCAGCGGAGTATTTTTAAATGTTAACAGCGTGACATTTGTGAAATCGTATTTAGATTGTTTATTCTGTTTTTGTTATAAGCGTTTATTTTGAATGCGTTTAACCGGATTGATTTTGATTTCAACGTTATTGCATCATAACTTTAATTTCGATTGTTTTGGGACATTGTCATAAGCGTTTGTTTAATTTTGATTTCGTTTAACCGGATGGTTTTTGATTTCAACGTTGTCGCACCTTTTATTTAAATTGTTTTGGGACATTTGTTTTGGTTCTGTCGTAAATCCATAAGCGTTTGTTTAATTTTGAATTCATTGTTGTGGGAAGTATATTTTTAACTTCTGAAAAAGTTGCCATTGGCTCTCCTCAGTTGAAAAACCGCAGTGTTTTCAAACATAACAGGTGTTTAAATGTAGTGTTTTTGTGAAAACTTACTTTAATGGATTTTGATTTCAACGTTGTTGGATCATAGCTTTTATTTAGGCTAATTTTGTGTAGTTCATTTTGTTTTTGTCGTAAATCTATAATTACTAGCTGGCAAGCCGTCCAGCATCTCTGGCCCGTGAAAATTCGCATAAAAAATTCCCGACCAGTAAGGTAGACTTCACTTCGTGCCTCTGTTAACTGTGTCAGTCAGTCTAACGACTACGCGTCTATGATTTTATTTTTTAAAAATTGGAGTCGTGTTTCAACAACTCAACGCTGAACTTTAGAATTTCTTTCTGTTGAATCCAATATCTTACGAAAACAGAAAGAAAGGGCATATTGAATTTTAAAAAAATATACGATTACGGAGAAACTATTGAGTTTTTATTCAGCTGGTCGCCGAAGGCGAGCGGCCTGTAGGTTGCACATTTCTTTTTTCGAAGCGGCCCGTTGGCGGACCAGGTGGTCGGCGAAGGCGAGTATCCCGTAGGTTGCACTTTTTGGTCGCGAAGAGGCCGTCGGCAGACCAGCTGGTCGCCGGATGCGGCTGCTCACCGATACGTATAAAAGCGGCCCGTACATTGGTCCGTTGCATAGGCTGGGCGTGAAGCGGTCGGACCAGCTGGTTGCCGAAGGCAGACGGCCCGTAGGTTGCAAATTTCGGTGGCGAAGAGGCCCGTTTGCCGTAGGTTGCACCATAGATTTAGGAGTACCTAGATTGCTCATCCAATGTTCCTAATCGTGTGCTTTTTGTTGCCAAAAGCGCACCCTATTTCCGCCACTATCATGGCTGCCGTCGATGTAAAATAGAACATGCATCGCATTGCTTCAGAAAAATAAACAATTTCGGGGGGAAATATTTCGATACGAGTACTTTTTAAAATACAGATCGTTCTAAAATGATTGAAAATACCATTATAATTTAAGTTATTGCCATTCTGCGCATGCGCATGCCACTATCATGGCTACCGTTTAGAGGCAACAAGTTTTCTCTCGTTATGCTCAATCTAGAGATTCCTATATCTATGGGTTGCACAAGTTAGTCGCAAAGCGGCGCGTGTGCTCTAGCCTCAGTAGCACAGCAGTTTTGGCCAACATCGCCTCGATATTATTGGCCAACCTCGTCACACATCGGCGTAAATCGGTCGTTTTTTCTCGATTTTGGCCAATATTGCCCAATGGGAGACGATAGATGCAACTCCGTAGAAGGAGGAGAGTTTTTCTCTGCGCTTTATCACTCGCGCCAAAGGCGATACTGGGTCGGGCTAGTAGATGTAACCCTGTTCACAAGCCGGGAAGGAGGAAAGACGATTCCAGACTTCGTGCCGATTACAATCGACTGTAATCGATGACTAAAATAATATTTTACAAAAATGCTATGATAAAATTGCATTATTATAGAATTCTTTTTATATTTGATTTCTTTAACATGAAGATTACTGTTATTTTACTAAATTAATATTCATTAGTCATAATCTTTTTGGAAATTGTTAGTAATCGTAATCGTAATCCATATAATTTCTTGTAATCGATTACAGTTGATCGTGTAATCGCACGAAGTCTGGACGATTCTCCTCTCTGGAGCACCGCGTGCGTGCAACAACCAAGGAGGTTTAACTTATGGAGGCGCCCATGTTCCCCGTTTTTGAAGCCAACGACCACGTCCCCTCATTCACCCAAAACATTCGATATAGTCATTGGCATGCATGTAAATTTTCAAGACCAAAACTGCTTTATTTCTCATTTTTTACTGATTGTACGTAAGTTTATCGTAAAGCCAGATCTTTAGGCATAATTTTAATCTTAATTCTGTATTACTTTTACTCTTTATTTTTAAATAATCAATTATTTTTAAACACGTATTATTAATTGGACATCAACGGAGACAACGAAGGAGTATTATTGGATCGCTTTCATTGCTTTGTTCACTTTGTTATAATTACTTTCTTTCAAGTGAACTATGTAAACACCGTGGAGTAAATTATGACGGGTTGTTCAGCCTTTGGAGGTATCAACAGGGAAGACAGATGTTTACCTAACATATCGTTTCATAGGTAAGTTCAATGGACGATATCCATAGCCCACTCACAATGGCCCGGAAGCGAAATCGAAACTAAAAGGTCATGTGATCATCGGAACCCATCTGAATTGCATGCTTTTTGAAGCATAGTGTGCGAATACGATCTAACTTAGCATTCATTTTCGCACTAAACAAAACGCAGCGGTGCTTTCTCAATTAACATTGTAATACAACACTGGGAAATGAGGGAGTTAGAAGAATATTTAAAAAAAACATTGTAATATGAGCCGGTTTTTACGAAAGTCCATTTTTGTTACTTGGATATATTTAAATGTTTATATTCGTTTAAATTCGTAATTTAATCTACCATTACATTTATATTGACAAAAATACAATAAATAATATACATTTGTACTGACAAAATGATGAAAATGTTGACGCATTTTTCCGGGGGGGGGGAAGGAGGAGAAAGTGTTTATAAATATAAATCTCATAGCAGATTGCATTCGTTCTTATTAACTAATTTTTTTTTGTCAAAAATCGATTTAAACACTTTCAAGGAAAACAGTTTATACCAATTAAATTTTAAAAATTCCGTTTATTCCCCGTTATTTAAGATTTTAGTAGAATTTTAAAAAAATTAAATGATAATTGTAAAAATAAAAATATTCTTATTTAGAAAACAATAATACAAATATCATTTGAAATCAACTTTTAAAAACAAGAATCCATACGAAGTCTAAGAATTCAGGCAATGAACCAATTTAATGGTAAAAACAATAAGATTTAAACAGGTACACCCTCCAAAAAAAGTATTCGAGCAAGAGAGAAATTTCCTATTTTAGATTTGCGATTAATAATTGAGTTTTTGAAAAACGCACAATCTGAGAAATATGGAAATTCATATTTATACATAGCCTAATTCGTATTCTATGATAAATAATTTTTAATATACGAAACGAACGTAGGAAATTTCTCTCTTGCTCGAATACTTTTTTTGGAGGGTGTACATGCAATGGTTATGGGTCCCCCAGCATATTCTGGGTGTCTTATTAATTTTCAAATGCTGTATTAACTGCTCAAAGGGCAGGGGTGTCATCGGAGCCATCCGACTCATTGTAGCCCACTTTATGCATGTAAATTGAATATAAATAAATTCAATTTTAAAACAATACGTTATTAACATATATACATACATATATTTATATACATAATTTATATATATACACACATACTATACATAAGTAAACAAATTTCTACTACATTGCAACCACATGGTACTATTCAACAACATACAACTAGCCCAGCATAATAAGAATAATAATAATAATAGAATCACCAAATTAAGTACAAATTAATTGTTAAATTTTTTAAGCTTTTTAACTGAACTTTTAAAATTTTGCATAGAATCAATTTTGTACTTGGTGAAATTATTTAGCATTACTTTAGAAGTAATTAAAGAATTTTTTTCTAATCGTGTCTGTAAAAGAATATTACATTCACACATAACAGATACATTTACATCAAGATCAATGTAAGTTGTGATATGATAATTTATAAAGTGTACCTAACTGTTTACCTAAGTTAAGGAATTCATTTGATTTGCATCCATACACACTGCAGTGACAACCCATTTTAAAAAATTAGATTTACAGACCGAAACGACTTGGTTAGCCAACTGCCAGTTACTTACTAAGTTACTTAAAAGGTAATAAACGATAATGTATTTCTACAACAGCCATTAAAATCCTCAAAATAGAGGAATTTTTAAACATAAAATGGGCTCACTAAATAAATAAATACGTATATATACAATAGCAAAAATATAAGTGTAGCTTACCTGGTTTTTGAGAACAATTATCCACAATAAAACTCATCGAGAGAATTCATGCTTACATTAAGCATAATTCCTTATATAACACATCACCACACACAAATATCTGCACTAGAGCTCCTGGAATAACGTGGGCCAGCTCACAAGCGGCCATCTTGGAACCACGGATTCGGCTGGCCGACCTATTGGGCGCGCTCCTCGCTGCGTTGGCGCGTTTATGATATCCAGTGATTTCACTCATAATTTAAGTTGTTCAAGCTAGATTTCGGAACGGAAAAACCTGCGACTGGAGCAAGCATTTTTAGTTTAGCGGACACCGATAAAAAATAACATACAGGATAAAAGTAATATTTGAAAAAATGTATTGTTAGCATTTATTGAAATAAATAAATAAAAACTGTCAAAATAGCATTAGTCAAAAATAAATATTTTTAAAGAAATTATTTATGAATCACAGTAACATTTTAAATAAATGAAAGAAATAAAAAACAGTACTTTACAATAGAAAAAAACTTAAATCCTACATTTTAGACCTTAACTATTGTATATAAATTGTACACAATAGAAAAAAATTCGTCTTTTGAAGCAAAAACAATCAAATCATTATAGAACAACTGATACAAGTATTACTATATTCCAAAGGGCTAGTTTATGGACTGACTTTTTTTAAATTATTATTATGATATGTTATAAAAAGGCATTTTGCTACTTAATTGTTAAATTTGAAAAGATCTTGTTTAATACTTTACAAATGTTTATTTAGGCCTCTAGTATATGTATCAAATTCACAAATATTAATTACTTTCAAATCTAACTTCTTATTTAATCTATATGGCTCTGATAGATATAAACAGGCTCCTGAAATCTACTTCTTACACATGAGGTGTTATACGAATTTTTCTTTTGGAAATTTACCATTCTGAAATATTTTCTACATATGTACATATTTGTTATTATTCTTTTTAAGTAAAAACTAAAAATGTCATGAAGTAAATACTTGATCTGCATTCTGTACAATTTGAAATTTATACTTAATCTATCAAAATGTAAAAGAAAAATAACGGGGGGGGGTGTGCAGGAAATGGTTTTTACTCCCAAAATTTTCACCAATCCATATGAAAAAACCCCCAAAATATTTGATATTTGAAAAAACGGAGTCTGAATAATGGGAAAATGATGACTACTGAAACAGAATAACATACACAAATGAATAAACATAATGATTTTTTAAAACATTAATTCATTCAAAATTCAAAACATACAATTACAAAAGTTCATCAAATAATAAAAACGATTATATAATATATTAAAGTTATAAAAAAAGAGTAATAAATATAGCAATAAGAAAAACCTCTACTGTAAAACTACTACTAACCAAAATTTAGTTACATACCTGTGAAAATAAAAATAAGTCATTTTTAAAGCTGTAGGAAAATATTGCTTTTTTGCTAATGACATATTTTGTACAAAAAGAAACAGACACTAAGTGGTATTGAAAATATTTAAAATTTTAATATTTAAGTGTGAAGGTCCCGGGTCGGGTCCCATTGCGCGGCTGTCGATCGAACGGTCTGGAGTTTTGGTAGGTTTTCTACAGATGTAACGTGAATACGTCTTAGAACCCCTTAGAAAGTCCTCCTGCCATGGCATCCGCTATCCTCCCTACTCATCAACACAGCCGAAAGGTCACGTGTTGGGTGAAAAATGACGTCATATCGATATCGTTCATAGCCCACTCACAATGGCCTGGAAGCGCGAAAGTCACGTGATCATCGGAACCCAACTTTTTCTAATCAGTCAGTGCAACTGTGTTGATTTGTGCTGCTCGTATTAACTATTTGTCTCGTTTTATTCAAAATGTTTAAATATTTGGCACTCATTTTACTGAATAGTGCAGATTAGGGATCCTAAAAAGGGGAGCTCGCGCACTCGCCATTCTGGTTCCACAGGGTTACCACGAGGTTATAATCTGGTATATGCTACGTGTATTACGAACATTTTTTTTTTTTACTACTCAACGGATGTTTATATATTATAAATTTGAATAAAATTGATTATGGGGGGGGTTGTTCAAGTATGAATTGTTCTAATCGTTCAGGAAGCGGGAAAAAAATGTTTAGATTTCCTAGCGATATGGAACGAAGAAAAAAAGTTGAATTGTAGCCGTGAACAATGGAACCCGAGTCCAGAAGCTCGACTTTACAGTGTACATAATTCTATTAAAAATATTTATTTGCTTGAATTTTTGATATGTAGTACAAAGTTCAGGTTCTAAATAATCGTATAATGTTGTAATTTAGTCTTTGGAAGCTTCTAATAACGTTTAAAGTACATGTTTATAGTACGATGTTTGGATATTGGCGATATTCTAAATGTCGCCAATCTGAGTTCCGGTGTGTGGTTTGTTTGTAAACTGTGGTGGTTGTTTGTGGTTTGTTCGTAAACAAAACCACGGAACTTTTAAAAAGGTTATGTCCATAGCTCATGAATGATAGTAAATCCTCAAATTGTATTTATTAATTAGATAACGATATAACTTTTATACTGCTTTTATTTTTGTTAAAAAAAAGTGCTGTTTTTCATTTTATAAAAGTCAAGATCTTACATATTAACTATATTGAAACATTAATAACGCCTTGAAGATAACATTTATTGTATTTTAATCGTTTTATCTTAAAGAATATGTAATTGTCCTAAGCTAACATAAATTCAATTGAAAATATAATTAATTGTGCGCTTTTTAATGACTATTTTGCTAAATAAGTAAATAAAACAAACATTACTTCTAAGACTGTGTGAAATATTAACATGTGTAAAGTATGTTACTACATGTGTTGAGTGAGCACTGCTTACAGTTAGCACATTTTTTTCGGAAGCAGGAAACATTTACAATCACAAACGAAATTGCACGTCTCCTGAACATGTTGATTTTATTTGATTTTGTGTTTAAGGCAACACTACACAAGGGTGATCTGCCAAGGATGGGGGATGCCATGGCAGGAGGACTTTCTAAGGGGTTCTAAGACGTATTCACGTTACATCTGTAGAAAACCTACCAAAACTCCAGACCGTTCGATCGACAGCCGCGCAATGGGACCCGACCCGGGACCTTCACATTTAAATATTAAAATTTTCAATACCACTTAGTGTCTGTTTCTTTTTGTACAAAATATGTCATTAGCAAAAAAGTAATATTTTCCTACAGCTTTAAAAATGACTTTTTTTTTTTCACAGGTAAGTAACTAAATTTTGGTTAGTAGTAGTTCTACAGTAGATGTTTTTCTTATTGCTATATTTATTACTCTTTTCTTATAACTTTAATATATTATATAATCGTTTTTATTATTTGATGAATTTTTGTAATTGTATGTTTTGAATGAATTAATGTTTTAAAAAATCATTATGTTTATTCATTTGTGTATGTTATTCTGTTTCAGTAGTCATCATTTTCCCATTATTCAGACTCCGTTTTTTCAAATATCAAATATTTTGGGGTTTTTTTTCATATGGATTGGTGAAAATTTTGGGAGTAAAAACCATTTTCTGCATCACCCCCCCCCCTTCTTTTACATTTTGATAGATTAAGTATAAATTTCAAATTGTACAGAATGCAGATCAAGTATTTACTTCATGACATTTTTAGTTTTTACTTAAAAAGAATAATAACAAATATGTACAGCTGCGGAAAAAAAGGCCCACTTGCTCTTTATTTCGCCATCGTTCGACGTATAGCAAAGTTATATATACCATTCGTTTGCAAATAACGCGTACTTTAATTTACTATTAATTTAATTTGCATAAGGGGCCGTCTTTATTTAATTCTGCATCAACTTCGTTTTTCTCAATGGCAACCCCATATTTTGACTTTATTAAACGAAAGAAAACCTTCAAATTACCCTAAATATTAATTTTCACCAATTTTCTACGATAATTTCCGGAGATATTGCGAATTAATTTTTGCACGTTTTTAAGGGACTTTCTGCAAATTGAAAAACGTTATTTGTAGGTTCCGAACTTTTCGCCTTTCATTTATTTCGCTCGCGAGAATTAAAAGAAATTAATATTATTTTCAAGGAAAATATTGTTCCCATCTCTCTTAAAGTTTTTTGTACTGAGAATATCAAGGGTAGAATAGAATATTTAGTCTGTGGTCCAAATGACCCGTGAGTTCATAACTTCCTTGGTTCGTACACATGATTTAAGGGAAAAATGCAAAATGACTGCTAAGGATTTTGAAATTGTTATTCAGTGTTTCCCTTGATGTTTCTCTTAGACAGCTGAAATGTTGGCAGGAGTTAGAGGCTGCTCCCTGCTCTTCTGACTACAAGCATGAATATTGCTCGACTCAGCTATGGTCGAACTTAAAGAATGGTTTCATGATTGAAAATTTATTTGTTTGAATTTCATGTAAAAAACGCAATTACTTTTTTGCCGACCCAATATTATCACTGTGTTTGTTATTTCACTTTCTTCATTTAATACTATCGCCTGCAATGTGCAATATTCTTAAGACTTTTGGCGGTATTTTAATTTATAGTTAGATGAAAATTTTTTTACAGAAAAACGTGATTTTGAATGTTTGATAAAGTATGGGGAATTCCAAAGACCTAATGTTTCCGATATTAAAAAAGGTCACATTCATGCCTGGAAAGTTGATGTTAGTTTTTCAGAAATAGGACGTTGTATTAGAAGACATACATCTACTGCATCTAATTCTATAGTTGGGAAATATTTTATTTGGGGGAATATGGTAGCGGACGCAACAATACACGCTTTATAGAATCCCCAACAAACTGTGAAAAACTCTAATTTATTTGCTTCAAAATTTGATATTTTTAATACTGGTATCTTTTACTGTGTTTTTGCACAAAATAAATCTAATTTACATTTATTTTATGCAATTTAAAAAAAAAATTTCACTTAATAAATTTATATATGGTCCCTTAACTCATGAAAATGACACATTTTATTTAATATAAATTAAACTACTGAATATAAAAATTTGAAATTTTGCACAGCCATGTAATATTAATTTCTGCATCTATTTCCATCGAAATTTGGCTAGGTCGCTATTCATAATTTTTTTGAATATTAATTTAATAATTCATAATCATAATTCATATTAATGATTTATTAAAAATCATAATAACATTAAATTATGTTTGGGTCGTTTAGTTCTAATAGTACGAATAAAAATCAGCTTCTTACTACCAATATTATATGAGATATGAATTGAAGTATGAAAACATATTTTAACATAGGGGGAGGGGGATTTTGGGTGCTCATAACTCACTCATTTTCTGTCCAAATTTATTGAAAATTGGTGTCCGGGTTTAAAATGAGCTAAATTTTTTAAATATGAAGTGAAATCTAGGGGTTGCTATTCAGAAAAAAAAAAGTTGGTGCGAATTTTAATATGTAGATGGCCCCTTATGTAATTTTTATGCATAGCAAATTAAAGTGTGCGTCAATCGTAAACGATTGGTATCTATAACTTTGCTGTGCGACGAACGACGGCCGAAAAATGTACAAGTGGGCCTTTTTTTTTCCGCAGCTGTACATATGTAGAAAATATTTCAGAATGGTAAATTTCCAAAAGAAAAATTCGTATAACAGCTCATGTGTAAGAAATGGATTTCAGGAGCCTGTTTACAGGGCCGGTTTTAGGCATTTTACAGGCGTAGTCCAGAACTGATTTTACGCCCCTTCATATGAGAGATGGATTTACGCCCCCCCCCTTCTTTCAAGTGCTTCCCTTATCACTCCCCTGCCCCGTGATCAGAAAAGCACTAAAAGTAATTTAATAAAATTTTGCCAATTTAAGTATGTATTTTTTAATTTTATGAAATTTATATACTGTTAAAAGTTTGCAAAATATTGAAAGATAAAGCGTCCTTATTATTTTCTCTCAATATTAAGAATCACGAATCTATTTGAAAAATATTAATTGATATAATTATACAATTAATATAATTTTTGAAATGACTCATAATAATGAAAATAAAATCCACACTAATGGAGTAAAAGGATTGTCACAATTAAATATTAAAATTCATGCTATGCTTTAATAGTCATTGAAATTTAATGGCAAAATTTTAGATGTAAACATGTAATCTTTGAATTTACCAAATGTTTGGCTGCTAGTATCGGAAATCCCTAAATGAAAATGGTTCATTTCACTTTTCTTATTACAATTTTCATTCAAAAATTTTCCTACAGTAATAAGTAAATACAGTAGCTTTACTTTTGTTATCGAAGAAAAAATGAAATCTACTCGCTTGATATTGTTTTACTGAGTATTAATTTTCCATTCCACTTATATTAGGTTATTAATTAGACTATATTTATATGATATTGAGAAGTTTGAAACGTAATAACATTATATACTATTCCACTTGATTTTTCAAAGACATATGCATACATTATTTACAACATGTTCCCCATTCCCCCTCCCTTTTTTAATATTTCCAAATATAAATTTTTGTGGTGAATAATTCTTAAAAGAAATTATATCATATATATATGTCGATGTTTTCAATGAATAAAAAATAAATAAATAATTTTAATAAAGTGTAAGTAAATAAAGTATAAACTTAAATGAAATCAGTTTTTAAACGAAGTTAGCTGTATAAAAGTTTACATTGTTGCATTTAAACATAGTGAATATTTAATAGTAAATATTTAAAAAATAAATTCAAATAACTCATAATAATGCAAATAAAATCCATTTATTTAATTAAAAAGTCTGAAGTGACTCCACTCGACTTTCCGAACACTTACGATTAAGATCATTACCAAGCATTCAAATAAATTTTAATCGATGAATAATTCAAACATATATATTAAATTGAAGCTCCATCGAATGCACCGTTTAAACGCTAGCGCACTTTCAAGAATTTCGCTCCATGGGCCGTAATGTAAAAGAAATCTTGTCGTAGCCCTGTAGGAAAACTGTAAGTCCTATATACACCAAAACCAATACCGGTCTTGCGACGGTGGTTTATAACATATATACCCAATTTGAGCTCAATCGAATGTATCGTTGCAACGCTAGCGCACTTTCAAGAGTTTCCCATAGGCCATAATGTCAAAGAAATCTTTGTCGTAGCCCTGTAGAAAAAGTATAAGTCCTATGTACATCAAAATCAATACCGGTCTCCGCTTTATTTTCCCTTTACACTCAGGTTCTCTTAAGAATTTTTTCCTTCCGAATGACATGACAACTTCCTTTTTTCCGTGTGTCCTTTTGTTTACATTTCTCACTTTCTTACTTTCCTGCCTTGTGTCGCATGGTGTTTTTGAAGTCGAAGAAGGGCCTACCCCTTGTTCACCCGTAAACGTACGTCTTGCACTATTTTTTATAGTATATGCGTGTTTAAGCAAAGGTTTTTTTATATTTTATTTTGAAATTAACATTAACACAAGCTTTTTTGCGCGTTTTCTTAACAACTAAATGATACCCAGACCTGAAATTCAGTCTCCCTACACTATTACCTTAAAGACAGTAGATGTCCCGTTTTGAGGAAGAAAATATATACACTATTGCCATAAAAGTAGATGATGTCCCGTTTTGAAGGAAAAAATAAATGGTCACGTTAGCTATAGAACATGCAGCTTTATAAGGTTAAGATTATAAGACCCGCTCAATTTGGAACCTCATGAGAAGATGGCGGACTTCTGAATATTGGCACCCCTTGGTAACTGCTACAGACCACCGAGAGGACTTTCGGAACTACGGATTTAACGTGCGCGTACACGGTGGTCTTTAGTGGTACGCCGGTATCGAACGCACAACCTTCCGGTTACGAGTCCAACGCCTTAACCACTGTGATATCACTAGAAAAACTCTATTCAAACATTCTGTGATAAAGCTGATTTTACGCCCCCCTTTTCTGCTTGCGCCCCTCGAAAGGGCTACCCTGCAACACCCTCGCTGCGACTTTGCTTAAAAAACCGATTGCAGAAGCTGCGAACTCAGGAAACTGGAGCGACACAAAAATCTTAAGCCCGAAGCTCCCACAGCTGTAATTCACGGGGGCGCAGAAGTGGCTAAATTAAAAATTTTTGTTAAAGGAGGGCGTCAAAATCAAATGCATTTCCCTTTTTACCAAGGTGATATAAACTTCATGAATTTTATTTTTTACTCATTTCTTGTCAAATGACTTAAACGATTCTTTGTCGCCCTATGATACATTAGCATGATCTTTCGGAATTTCATACCGTGAAGGAATTTGGTTTATTTATCATCTGAAAAATGTCTCTCATATCTCCCCGTTAAAATTTTCTACCTGCGCCCCTGAGCTTAGTTCCCAGTAAATGGACTCTTGCTGTTCTATGGACACAGTCATGTTATGTCCTCTAACAGATTAGAAAAACTCAATTTAAACATCCTGTTATAAAGCTAATTTTACGCCCCCTTCTTCTGTTTGCGACCCTCGAAAGGGCTATCCCCGCCTCACCCTCGCTGACAACTCAGGAAACTGAAGCATTCTTCAGTTATAATTCACAAGGGCGCAAAAGTGGAGAAATGAAAGTTTTTTGTTTAGTAAGGGGCGTCAAAATCCGTCACATTTTCCTTTTGCCAACGCCACATAAAACACTCAAGGCTGAAGTATCCCACGGCTGCACAACTGCAAAAATTTATTCATTTATTTATTTATTTTCCGTTCTTGTCGAATGGCTTAGACGATTTCGTTGTCTCCCTCACTCTAGAATATATTCTGATGGATCAGGGCGTACTAAGGGAGTGAAAACGGAAATATACCGTGTTTACTCGAGTAATAGTCGCCCATTTTTGTCAATTTTTCATGGTGAAAGTCTAGGTGCGACTATTATGCGAGGGAGGCTATTACACGAGTAAACACGGCATCTTCCTTTGAAACTTTTTTTAGCATAATCTTTTGAAACTTTATACTGGTTATTACTGTTATTTCGTTTATTTACGCTCTGAAAAATCTGTTCCTCCTGGAGTGATATATCTGTTTCATTTGGAAACAAGAGTATAGCCCGGTGTAACATAGCAGAACCGTCCAAATTTCGCACCTCCCACCCTTTTTGCAGCTTTAATGCCGACTTTATAATTTTTCAGCCCCGGGAATCAGAGGCGGCATTTCAATTTTTCATTTAGGGGTACAAGATTTGATATATCAAAATCCAGAATATGAAATGAATAAAATGTTTTTTTTAATTTGGGGTGCGACAGCGCCCCCTATTATCCGCCGTTGCCATGAATCATTATACTAATAAAATCCTGTCCTTTCCTCGCCTCTACAGATGTGCTGTATTGAAAAAAGAAACACGAATTCAAAAAAACTATATAAACCTATGTGATCCTTCTGATTTTGCGCCCCCTCTTCTGTTTGCGCCCTATTACTGTTACGGCCCTGTTTGGAAAACCGATCCTAGCTGTAAAAACTTAGGAAGTATCCCAGAACTTTAATTCACCGGGGCGCAGAAGTGGCCAAAAATAATATTTATTTTAAAGAGGGGCGTCAAGATCACGTGCATTTTCTTTTTCCGCTAACTTGATGGAAAAAAAAACTTGATTTTATGTGGCTTTGTTCAAAATTTATTATAGCTTGTCCTTTTTGGCGTATATTTTTTGCGGCATTTCTTTTGAAGTATATCAGAAAGGAAGGTAACTTGAGAAACCATTTCTTTAAACATCGGGATAAGACAGCTCAAAAGAGAGACAGAGCTCAGAGACAGCTCAAAATAATTATAGGAGGTAATGAATCAACAGGTTCAAAGACCACCTCTTCGGAAGATCTGCGGAAGAGGGTAATTTAGCATACCCTGGAGGTGGAGGCCTGTTTCCCATGATTGAAAAAAGAAGCGATCAAAGGAAGCTTCCGGACAATACAAGCGGCAACTTTAGAAGTGTTTAAAAGTATTTGTGGCAATGATACTGTTTGAAAGCTTGATAATATTATGAGAGCAGTCAGTGCGCCCATCTGAATAACCAATTTAAAAAAAAAGGGGGAAATGTTTGGAAACACGAAAAATAGTGAAATTTGGCACCCCTCGATTGAGATTTAAGCGTAGGCGACCGCCTACGTCGCCTACGCCTCAAACCGGCCTTGCCTATTTATATCTATCAGAGCTATATAGATTAAATAAGAAGTTAGATTTGAAAGTAATTAATATTTGTGAATTTGATACATATACTAGAGGCCTAAATAAACATTTGTAAAGTATTAAACAAGATCTTTTCAAATTTAACAATTAAGTAGCAAAATGCCTTTTTATAACATAACATAATAGTAATAATTAAAAAAAAGTCAGTCCATAAACTAGCCCTTTGAAATATAGTAATACTTGTATCAGTTGTTCTAATGATTTGATTGTTATTGCTTCAAAAGACGAATTTTTTTCGATTGTGTACAAGTGTACAATTTATATATACGTAATAGTTAAGGTCTAAAATGTAGGATTTAAGTTTTTTTCTATTGTAAAGTACTGTTTTTTTTTCTTTCATTTATTTAAAATGTTACTGTGATTCATAAATAATTTCTTTAAAAATATTTATTTTTGACTAATGCTATTTTATGACAGTTTTTATTTATTTATTTCAATAAATGCTAACAATACATTTTTTGAAATATTACTTTTATCCTGTATGTTATTTTTTATCGGTGTCCGGTGATGGTCGGTTGGGTTTTAAGCCGCTTTGCTTTTAACATTTCAAAAACAAATATGAATATGGAACAAATAAAGATCATGAATCAGAAAAACTTAGGCAGCACGCGCACAGTCTACCTACTGCTTTGAATTAGCATATGGGAATGAAATGTTCACGAGATCCTTACATCTGGGCAGGGCCGATTCTAGAATATACAGTTCCTTTCGGGAAATTTCTAATTCGCCCCCCCACACACACACATACACTCACATAAATCTCCTACAATTAAATCCCTTTCTAAATGTTCAGATAAATATGCTTTCTTTTTCTTAAATGTAATCTTAAAAGATACTGTAGAAAGCCGTTTATTATCCCTTCCATGAATTGTATTCATGGGTGGTCAGTTTAACTCTTTAGCTCCCAAAGATAATCTCAAAGCTGTTGGTTCCCATCGAAACGGCAGAAAATGGCCTGTCCGCCCTCTCCTCATGTAACCTCCCTTTTTAAGTGGCGTGAGAGGCTTCCTGTTATGATAATCCGAAGACGGTCTATTGTATCTATTCCAGAATACAGGAAGGTAGCAATGACAAAATTTTAAAGTAACACACCTGTAAGGGGGGGGGGATTCCTAGAAAGCTACACTCCGTTTTTATGGGAATGAAGGCACTCGGACAGTTGGAGGAGATAAAGAATAATTTTCCCTCCTTTTATCCAAATAAAGGAAAAGGAATGCGCATTGCTGCTATTGTCAAGATCTATTTTCTTCCTATCACAATTAATGTGACCTGTTTTAGAGAAAATGCATCGAATTTCTCACGCCGAAAAACCGTTAAATGCGGGAAATCTAACGTTCTTGACGAGATTTTTTAACATTACAAGTATAGGAAGATATTTGGAACCAATAGAAAATGACGTTATAGGCGAGAAAACAGTAAATACGTCTAACGTTAAACCAGGGTTTCACTGTATATATATATATATATATATATATATATATATATATATATAAATATAAAGACTTTGCACTGGGAAAGTTCGCTTTCCCTCCCCTTCTCTTGCTCGGTTTCCGTATTGAGTGTCTTGCCATCATTTTTAGATTAATTGTTACTTTTGAACTTTGAAAATTGGGGGGGCGACGCCCCTTTACTTTTGGAAGTGAGGGGGCAGTCGTCCCCCTTGCCCCCCCGTACCAGCCACCTATGTCGGAAGGTGTGAAACCGGTGGTCTCATGGACGACACTCCTATAAGCCAGCAGGAAGATGGGGAGTTTCTTGTCCCAGTCTTCTTGATTCCTAGATACCAGGAGGGAGAGGCATACATATAGGAATAGTGAACTAGATTGCGCACAAGGGAGGAAACTTGTTTGTTGCCAGTGCACTTCCGGAGCAGACGACATGATAGTGGTAGAAAGACGAAAACGTCGCTGCTTACGACTGCTATGCAACAGCATTTATTTACATTTAAATACAGAATTGGATTCGTTCAAGCATTGAGAATACGCATTCAGAACCAAATTCAACGAAAAAACATTTTGTTATGATATTTTGCTAGCTGTTTTTAGTTTATTTTTGCTGTTACATGGTCTAAAAATGTAACACATTAAAATAATCGATTAAATGTTTATTTTTGCACACAAGGAAAACAAAAACTTTTTCTGAACAAAGATGTGAACTGAAATAAAATATCAATTGTGTATTGGAAGTACTAGGGTAAAAGACCGAGGTGTCATAGATCTCGTAAGAGAAAACTACGTTCATATCAAGGCGGGGGGGATTGTGCTTCTTGTTACATTTTAAGAAAATCATAATATTGTGGCATAGTTTGGTGATTGAGTTTGGATCTTTCTTTCCCTCGTAAATGTATTTCTAACGTTCTTGAAACGTGTTTTTTACACGTCCTTTATATCTTAAAAAGGCACCGATTTCCAAAAAGTTATAATGTTATATTCTAAAAATATTACAATGTCATAAACTTGGAACCCTAAATGTAAACATCAGTTTTCCAAAAATTGCCTTTCTAGAACAATGCATTTTCGCTTATGTACATCCACAACTTTGTACAGGTAAAAACATGTTTAGCTAATATTAATATTTAGGATATTTTAAACACCCGCCTATGAGGGAGTTGTCGGAGTACGATTAAGAGAAACGTTCCCTCGGCCGCTTACATGACGTATAGTGTACTAAAGGTATTTGAGAAAAACTGACGGACACTTGAATACATAAAAAAGCTGCACTTTATTGTAGATATCTTCACAAAACAGTTATTAAAGAAACAAGTTCAATTACACACCGTACATTGCTTCATAAACAAATAACGCCAGGAACATATCTAATTGTTCCGGCCACACGGCATGCCGGAGTTCCATTAAAAAATGAACACAACCTCCTCTGACGGAGAGCAATCGAGAAGTCTTTTAAAATCTTTCTACAAAAACTGCCAGCTCTCTACAGGTTGGCGAGTAAAATATGAGCACTCATAAGCCACTGCCCCACGTGACAACCACCGTCCGGTAGGCGTAAACAATATAAAAATTTGAAACAAACGGATTTAAATGATTGATGCCAATACAGAAGTGCCAGAATTTGGCGATGCCAATACGAAAGGCTACAACCCTGTGAGAAAACACCGACGGAGACCGGGAGGCGCTAAGAACTAACACAGCATATGCTAAAGCGAAATTAATTTAGAAGGGAAACCCCGAAAAATCCCAGACATAGCGTCGCGAAAAGGAAAGAATATTTTATCGAGCCGAAAAAACAAAGTGGAGAGAGATTAATACGGAATACGTAATTTTGATTTAGAAAGACGAAACATAGGAACATTATTTTAAGACGCGAAAAATATGTGAACTTCGTCACATATATCTCTCCACAGCCCAACAAAAAAATTTGACGCCAGAAAATTTTTTTTTAAACAAAGAACTTTAACCCTTGAATTAAACAGAAAGCCTAACATGCAGCGCTTATGAGGGCTCATCACAAAAATACAATACCAAATAACATAACAAATTATAAAATACATCACAAAATACCATTTGCAGAAATATCAACATTATTCTGCTACAAATAAAACAATATAAAACGATTCAATTATCCATTACATATCAAAATTTACACATGTGCAAAAACTAACGAAAAATAACCTTGAATATTCAAAATAATATATGTACATATGACGTCATAAATGCGAGATCTCTTTATAAAAACAACTTTGCAGAAAACATTGCAGATAACTTTGCAGGTAACATTGCAGATAACTTTGCACGTGCAAAAACATTTACTTTCAAAGTCCTTTGCATTATCAACGTCCATGCAAAATAAGAAATGAAAGTTTCTCAATATTATTAACAAATCTCAAATATACTTAGTGCACTTGGTTTAAGTTTTAAAATAAAGTTCAAAGATGAAGCTTCTAAATAAATGAATGTCAAAGAAGATTCTAATAAAAATCATGACATAATTTAAATAAATCAAGTCAAAATGATTGCAATCAAATACCTGAAATGTGTCCAATGCAATTTAGTTTTTTTTTTTTTTTCTAATGGGCAGGCACAGGCCACAAGCCTTTGCCATCAACGGCCCTAGTTACTGTCCATTTTATTATGGGAGCACCCAGTGGGCGGACAGCACTACCCCCTATGAAGGGACGGACAAGTTAACATCCATGCCCAAGCCGGGATTCGAACCCGGACCCACGGCGTGATAGAATGGTTCTCTAGCCCCTACACTACCTGGGCGGCCCAATGCAATTTAGTTGCAGTACAGGTATTGCTATCAACTTTCAAAACAAACTCTCTCTCTTTTTTTTAAAGTTTATTTATTTATTTATTAATATTTTTTTTAATATCAAACACAATTTACTTCATGAAAAACATAATAAAAACTTTCAATGAATAAAATATCAAAACACATATAAATATATATATATTTTTTTAAACATGAGCTTCAAAACAAATTAATATTCTTGTGACCAAAATCAGGAAAATTTCAAACAGACGAAACATGAACAAAAACAATATTTGCAAAAAAAAAATGGTAAACACAAAAGAAAAATGTATGTTTGTGTGTGTAAAGAAGGTGCAGGTTAGAAAAACCCATTAAATTGTGTAGAAAAGAAATGATTACCGACAACCGTAAGCTCACCTACAGAAAACTATTGTTCCTTTTTTTTTTTTTTAAATATTAACAACAACTTGATTAATTAAGTTTCATGAAAAAGAGATACATATCATACAGTATACTGAAGTGTACATCTTTAAAAATACTGGACCAGCCAGATACAAACAAGATATTATACAACAGTGTACAAAGCAAGGAAGTGTCTGTGGGCACCTTCACAAACACGCCATTACTAAAACGAAAACATGCATCTACTTTCTAGGTCTTAAATTATACTGATTATGTGAAGTTGTAGGTAGATTAAAATTATCTGTAACACCATTATGGTAGTGATTATTACTATGTAAAGAAAGATATTCAGAACGTGGAGGAGCTAAAATTAATCTATCAATATGTACTCTCTGAGGTTCGAGATGGGGAGCTTGCAAACGTCTAATAGAGAAAGAAACAGGTGAGTGTTTTTCAGTGATCACATAAGGACCTGTGAATTTAGGTTTAAATTTATCCAAAGACTTTTTATAAACAATGTCATTTACATTTAAATCTCTGAGCCTAGCATGCTGTGAGTGTCTCTGAAAGCGAATCGTTTGTGAAGAAATTATGTTTTGATAAGCTTTCTTATAAATAGAGTCTAATTCTTGCATTAATTTATAAGTGTGTATGTCATTAAGATTTGGCGGAGTTGTCTCAAAGTTAAATGTGTCAAAAATAAGTGATAATTCTCTGCCAAAATGTAATAAATTGGGTGTAAAACCAGTAGTTGAATGTGTTGAACCATTATACAAAGATTTGTGAATTAAAATTGCATGTTCGAAGTTGTGGCCATCAAGTAATAAAGAATTTACAGAGTATTTAATGGAAGTATTTATGCGTTCAGCAATCGAATTACATTGTGGATGACCAGCCGAAGAATGATTAATTTTTATACCAAGTTTGTCATGAAAATGATTATAAATTGAGGCAACAAACTGTGGCCCTAAATCTGACAAAATCACTGCAGGACGGCCAAAAGTTGTAAAATATTTAAAAAGAGCCTCGACTATTACATTAGCAGACGTAGAAGTAAGAGGCACAAGCTCCATATGGCGAGAGAAATGATCAGTGATTGTTAGAACAGTACGACCATTACTGAAAGGACCAACAAGGTCAATAGCAATAGTATGTCCTGGATAAGTTGGTGTGTATGTTTGTTGTAAAGGAGCAGGTCGAGTAGGATGATGTTTCACCTGTAAACATACAGTACAAGAGGCAACAAAATTCACGGTATCAGTATAAATACCTTTCCAAAAATACTTCCTTGTTAGAAATTCGTAAGTCTTTTTTAAACCATAATGTGACAGATGAGAAATTGTTAAAGCTTTTGCTTTTAACGAATGTGGAACAACAATTACATGATGATAAGTTTGATTATGAACATTATACTTTTCACACATCAATAACATAGTTTCTGGATGAATAAAAAAGGCAGGATGAGTTGCAGAGGAACCCTTACTTAAAATTTCATTATAAATGACAGACAACTCAGGATCAGCATTTTGCTCTCTGAAAAAGGTTTCATTTGAAATTTCCAACAGTGGATCAGTACAATTTGAATTTTTTGTAACTAAAAAGTTCACATATTCATTATTTTTAGGAACATTATCAACAATTGGTATAACACCTTTATCATAAATTAACTGAGGATTACTGTCAAGAGTTTCAGTATTATTTCCAAAGTTGTCCCTAGATAAATAGTCAGCAAGTACATTTTTAGATCCAGCAATGTGCTGAAAACTAAATGAATATTCTGACAACTCAAGTAACCACCTTGTGATTATGTCAGCTGGGTTGGTAGTCTTTTTATATTTTTTCAAAGGAGCACTATCAGAAAGAATTATAAAATGTCTATTATACAAATAATATTTAAAGGCATTAACAGATTTATATATAGCCATTAGTTCCAACTTAAGAGCAGGATACTTTTGCTCAGCTTTATTTAACGATTTGGAAAAATAAGCAACTGGAAGTAGTTTATTATCATACATTTGTAAAAGACAAGCACTTATAGAAATGTAGGAAGCATCAGTATTTAAATAAAAAGTCTTATTCCAGTCAGGAAGTCTTACCATAGGTTCAGAGAAAAATATTTGTTGCATCTTTTGAAAATTTTGTTCATGTGTAGAAGTCCAAACAAATTTAGCTTTAGGAGTAGTTAATTGAATCAAAGGTTGAGATAACTCAGAAAATGCAGGAATTAAGTGTTTGTAAAAAGTTGCCAAACCAATAAAGCGTTTTAATTGTTTTTTTGTTGTAGGAGTTGGAAAAGAAACAACTTTTGCAATGTTACATTGAATAGGCTTGATAAAATGATTTTCAATATGAAAACCCAAATAGTTTGTTGATGTTTTATGAAAAGAACATTTAGTAGGAGCAAGTGTCAAATTATATTTACATAAAACTTTTAAAACTTTTTCAAGTTTATGTACAGTGTCTTCAAAAGAATGCGATCCTATAATAAGATCATCCTGATATGCGAAAATTCCATCTGAGTTAACCTCGTCTAGTAAAAGATCCATAAGAGCCTGAAAAGTTGAGGCAGCGGATTTCAAACCGAAAACCATTCTTTTATATTTAAATGAGCCAAACTGAGAAGTGAAAGTTAATTTATCTTGTAAATCTTTTGGTAAATCTATTTGATGATAAGCCTGTTGTAAATCTAAACTGGTGAAAAATTTATATGTTGATAGATTAGCAATAATTGTCTGAATTTTAGGTAAAGGATATGATGAACCTTGTATGACAGAATTCAACATACGCAAATCAAGGGCTAACCTATACTTCTGTTTGCCAGAAGAGTCAGGCTTTTTCTTTACTAAAATTACAGGACATGCCCATTCAGAACAGTTACGTTCAATTATACCTGCATTCAGTAATTGGTCTATTTGCTCTTTAGCTTCACTTTGAAGAGCCTGAGGAATTGGAAATGGCAATGTTTTTATTGGAAAATCATTAGTAAAGTTCAACACAGGAATAACTCTGTCAGTGTGTCCTAAAGTAGACATATCTTTTGAAAAAGCAGCAAAATTGCTTAGTAATAAACTACTTAATTCACTTTGTTCATTACATTCCAAATGTGCTAAGTCAAAATCAGATGAAGTTAATTGCTGTTTTCTTTTATTAAGCACTTCTGATGAAGGCTGTATTAAATTACACATTTGAAAATTCTCAGAATCATGGGTTAGGTCTCTTTCTTTAACTTCATCAATATCATAAATATTACCAATCTTGGTATTCTTATTTAAATGAATTTTCTGTTCAGATACATTATGAATAAATATAGAAAATTTTTGAGAGCACTTGTTACCATTTTTGTTTTGATTAAAGTGTTCATTTAAATAACAAGCCTCATAAGAAATGTAATTTTCAGCATCATTTGGTGAAAAAAGAAAATATTCAGTGCTAGACTTATTATCACAACAAACCTGAGCATAAATATGCTCATCCGATTCTAAAATGACCTTTTGACATAGATAAACAGAATTGTCATTTACTTTAATTGAATTAGGACCTTTTTCATTATCATCAGTTGCACACACATGCATATTGCTAGAGTCTTTATTATTTAGAAAATATACCTTTAAATCATTAACCATAAGACAAGAATTTTTCATATCAATTGAAATATTGTTTTCTCTTAAAAAAGGAAAACCCAAAATACCATCAAAATGTTCATTAACTGGAATGTCAACAATATAGAAGCAGTGGTGAAAAAACATTGATTTAATTTTAAAGGTTAATTTAATACAAGCAGAGAATTTTATTTTTGAATTAATTGTAGATATAGTGACTGAAGAAGCCAGGTGTTTGTAATTGATTTTAGATTTAATTTCATTAAAAACATCCCTTGTAAGCAAAGAAATAGAACTACCAGTATCAATCAAGAATTTAAGTTTTTGTTTATTCACCATCACTTCAATTATTGGTAATAAATTACAATCATTGTTCACATTTGCAATAAAATATTCATTTCGTTTTTCATCTTCAAAAATATTATCAGTCTGTACATATTTAGATTCAGCAATGGTAACAGGTACAATAGTCTGAGTCGAACAAGAACGAACTCTACGCTCATTAGACACTTTTGGTAAATTTTTAGACAAAATTGGGAAATTGTCTGGTGTATGTATGAAAGAACGAGATGTGTTCCCACCAGTCAAATCACACCTCGAAATTAGTTTAAATTACAGTCATTAGAAAAATTTCTCCCTGAATTTCGGAAGTTGGGTCGACGACCAAAATTATTATTTTGTGGAGTATTGTAAAAAACTTTAAATTTTCTACACTGGCGTGCAGAATGATGTCTGCCGGAGCACAATTGGCAGATGATACTACTTTGACCTCTATTTCTGTCATAATTTTGAAAAACTGTATTTCTGTTTTTAAACTGTGTATTATGAGGTCTACGTTGTCTGAAAAAATTCCGTTGCTCAGAAGCAGAAGCAGAAGCATTACGATTGGTGTCAACAGAACCAGAAGTAGGATTTTTAAAAGTCAAATCATTAATTTTTGAAGCTAATTCTTCAATTTTTTCAGAAATAGCAAACACTGGGGCTTTTTGTTGATTAGCCAAAACAAGTGATTCAGATTGTGTAATATTTTGTAATTGCTGGGCACGCACAACAGCTTTAGAATAGTCAGTTATGTTATCCTCCAAAATTTTAACTCTAATGTTAGATGGCAAAGCCGACATCAATTTAACATATTTAATATCATCAAGAGCTTGAGAATCTTTAATTTTATATACCTTAGAAACCAAAACATTTAATCGATGAACAAAAGCAGTTACAAAATCTTCAAATTTCAAATTATTAAGCTCGGTTACTGGAGCTAGAATTTCATTATTACAAAAATATTTTTCATATTCTAATTTAATTACATCAAAATCTCTCGCTTTATTTACAACCTCATTTTCAATAAAAAACTGTAATGCTGGACCAATTAGTTTAGTCTTGAAATACAAAATAGTTTTTTCCTCTGACCATTTGTTGAAAGATGCTAAGTCTTCCAATATACCAAAGAAATGTTTTAATTCTACGGCATTACCATAAAATGATGGAATATTAACAGAAAAATCAAAAATTTTTGACATTCTACAATAGTAAAAATAAATGACTTACCTACAAAAATGACATAACACACAAAACGCGAAAATTATCCTCTTATGAATGAAAATCAAAATATTTATCCCTGTGACACACATAAAAGTTCCGAATCCATTATAAAAACACACATAATTCTGAACACAACACACGTCTTTCGGTTTCCGCTTGAGTTGACTCAGAAATATCGGCGAAATACAGGAAACATAGGACTTCGGGCACAACCAACACGGTAGCGGAAAAACACAGGGCCGCGAAACCAGAAGAGCATCGTAACACCGGAACGGCCACTACGTAAAATGTAGATACGAAGAACACAGGTATCAGCAAATTCTTTTCGGTCGCACAACGCTGGGTAATCAAAAATCCTCTCATCCCTCTGAAAAATCCGAGAAAGTTCACAGCACAAGGAGCAGTTAATGAATCACCGCAGGGAGACATCAAAATTCCGATGACATGGAGACGGGAGAGTCCGCAGAAAATTTGTTTTGCTTATGTAAGAACAGTTTTTTTTTTTGCACATTCATACTTGGGCAAAAGGAAACTCCGACAGCCGGTGATGTGCCGGAAACAACTACTCGTGGAAACGAGCTGGTCATGACGCACCAAGTTTATATGAGGGAGTTGTCGGAGTACGATTAAGAGAAACGTTCCCTCGGCCGCTTACATGACGTATAGTGTACTAAAGGTATTTGAGAAAAACTGACGGACACTTGAATACATAAAAAAGCTGCACTTTATTGTAGATATCTTCACAAAACAGTTATTAAAGAAACAAGTTCAATTACACACCGTACATTGCTTCATAAACAAATAACGCCAGGAACATATCTAATTGTTCCGGCCACACGGCATGCCGGAGTTCCATTAAAAAATGAACACAACCTCCTCTGACGGAGAGCAATCGAGAAGTCTTTTAAAATCTTTCTACAAAAACTGCCAGCTCTCTACAGGTTGGCGAGTAAAATATGAGCACTCATAAGCCACTGCCCCACGTGACAACCACCGTCCGGTAGGCGTAAACAATATAAAAATTTGAAACAAACGGATTTAAATGATTGATGCCAATACAGAAGTGCCAGAATTTGGCGATGCCAATACGAAAGGCTACAACCCTGTGAGAAAACACCGACGGAGACCGGGAGGCGCTAAGAACTAACACAGCATATGCTAAAGCGAAATTAATTTAGAAGGGAAACCCCGAAAAATCCCAGACATAGCGTCGCGAAAAGGAAAGAATATTTTATCGAGCCGAAAAAACAAAGTGGAGAGAGATTAATACGGAATACGTAATTTTGATTTAGAAAGACGAAACATAGGAACATTATTTTAAGACGCGAAAAATATGTGAACTTCGTCACACCGCCCCCCATTTTTTTTCTGGGGTGCATGTTTTTCACACATTTCTCATAACTAACATAGTAAATATAGATTATTTTAATACAGTTAATATATTTTCAATAGATCATTATTCTTTGTTTAAAATATACCAAGGCTCATTGTTTTGAATAAAAACATTCTCCATTCTTTAATTTTACCATACTCTCGGTTAAATTTGAAGAAATATTTTTTCAAAAAGCTTGATGGGAGAAGGTATGTGAAAATGCAAGCATTTAATACATATTTATTTCATACGTCTCCCTGTTTCCTACAGAGAAACACACACGTTTATTTCTCAGAATCCCAAATACACAAAAGTTCATTTTTTTTACATCCTTTTCTGACAAACATAGCTTAAAATTGTAATAGTAGGTAAATGATGATCTCATACCAAATTTTTGTTTATCTGAAATATTTGTAAAGTTCATTGGAACAATATTTTATTGTAATTTCAATATCAAATTTGCAGTATCTAAGAAATAAAGCAGGGATAAATATCAGGAATAAATCATTATTTTATGCTGGAATTCAAGCGAGATAATTCTCCACCAAGTTGAAGCCGTACTAAAATATTTTTTTTTAATCTTGTTAACTCTCAATTTAATAACAGTACATGTTCGAAGAAGGCTTACTATGTATAGCATATTTTTAGGTATTCTTCCTGATACTTTAAAAAAAAAATCAAAGCTAAAAACTAAAATAGGAACGCAACATTAACAAATTCCAATGTCAAAACTCTGAATGAAAGAATGAGGGGGATGGCAAAATTATGGATTGCCTCAGGTGCCAATAACCATTTCAATATGTACTCAAGAGTCCGCAACATTTTACTTCATTTGCTTATTGTACATTAAAATACATTGTTAAAGATGTTTGTTTAATTCAGTCCTAAAAAATATCAACGACACTTTTATAATTTTGAAAAGCATGGTCCCCAATTCAAGAGTTATTTTTGAAAAATGATAGTAAAATTAATCATTTCCTGTAAAATATGATTAATAATTATTCGTAAAAAGTAAATTACGATGCTTTATTTATCTCATTTTTTATAGTTTAAGTGCCAAGTATACAATTTAAAAATAAGAATATATATATATATATATATATATATATATCGTACGGTCAAATGTTTTAGGATTATATTTATATAGAAACATGAATTAAGCAATGTCTACTTTAATTCAAGAAGATGTGCAATATATCCTTCAATTATTTCACAAAGTGAACGAAAAGCATAGGTAAATAGGAAATTTAAAAATACTACTGTTATTGAACATCAATTGGTATTTGATTTTCAATACCACCAATTTCAAGCATTTATTACCTGTGAAAGGATAGTCCAGATCCTTTCCTAAACCTGTTGGTGCAATTATACGCACAGCACGACTTGGGCATGATGATGTTTAAAGTTAATTAAAAATAAATAAATAAATAAGATGCTGGACTAGTGGAGAAAATAACCATAAACCATGATCAAGACACTGTTTTCTGCCACTATCATGGGCGATGCCACAGAAGATATTTGGCAACAAGAAAAACTCTTACTAGCATACGGATGCGTGATCTAGTTATCCCTATATCTATGGGGAGAGGTTCAAAATAGGGTGATTAAATCTCTCCACCATGCCGTCGGATTGTGGGTGTACACTAGGGTGGAGCGAAAAATTAAATTTTGCCAAATTGTTTTTTAATAGCTATAAGAATGTGACCCAACCTTTCAAAAAGCGTATCCTAAAACATTTTTTATTTATTATGAGTCTATATACCCGCGTATTTGATTTGAATTTTGCAACGTTCGCCAATGCAAATGCCCAATAGAAAGAAGAGTTGCGAAAGAAGAACAACTTTTTCTGACGGATCAGAGGACTGACAGGAAAATTGCTATTGGTGGTACAGACGTTTCACAAACGAAAAAAATAGAAAAGCAAAATGATAGAAACAAAAACTAGAACAATATTATGCTTCTGAGACATATGAGGATAAACAGGAGAATAGAGTTGAACTTTCCCCACGAGCCTCTCTTATATTGGATGAGTCAGAAGATACTGAAGAAATAGAAGATGGCTTAGAACTGTGTTCTTCAAAGTACCAAGGGTCCAAGAAAAAGCCAAAACTTAGCTTGCCATCTTTGTCAAAAACATGTGACCGATATGGCGTATCTGATAGAGCTGCTGCAGCAATCGCATCAGCAGTTCTTCATGACATTAAGTCAGATGTGTAAGTAATAGATAGATCAAAATTGCGCCGTGAAAGATCAAAAGGACGCAAAGAAATATCAGCTAAAAATAGATTTGTCAGTGTTACAGATATATACTTTGATGCCAGAAAAGATAAAAGTTTTAAATGTAGTAAAAAAGGGAGTCAAAAAATACCGCCAAGTTATTGTAGAAGAACGAATTTCCGTTATCAAGGAACCTGACTGTTTATGTCGGCTACGCTGTTCCCAAGTACTGGGACGGCCAAGAGCGTAGAACGTGCTATGTATGACTTGTTCTCTTCTGAAAAAGTTTCATTGAGAGAAACTGTAGCTGTTGGTTGTGATGGAACAGCAACAAACACAGGGGAAAATGATGGTGTAATACGTAAATTAGAAAAACGTTTGAATCAACCTTTGCAATGGATCATATGCCTTTTACAAACGAATGAATTGCCTTTAAAGCACCTTTCTTCATTCTTAGATGGGGCAACTACTGGGCCAAGTTCCTATTCTGGTACTATTGGAAGATTGCTAGAAAAATGCGATGAAAATCCTATTGTACGGTATGAAAATATAGAAAGCGTTTTGCCGGATATTTTGGCCGACATCATCAAAGACCTAAGTTCTGACCAACGTTACTTGTACGCTATTACATCAGATGTAATTAGTGGCGATTGTCCTCCCGATCTAGCACACAGAGCTCCAAGGAAAATGTCGCATGCTCGATGGTTAACAAAAGCCAACAGGATATTAAGGCTATATATTTCCCCAAGTAAACCATCTGAAAACCTTAATCATCTTGCCACGTATATTGTTAGAGTTTACGCTCCTTTTGGTTCCAAATTAAAACTCATCTGTCATGCAAAGATGGATCTTGAAATCTTTGGAAATTGGTTTCGAATTCTCGATACCTTCCAATTAAACTAAAAAAAGTAGTCGACCCTGTCATTAAGCGGGACAGTTTCGTTGCGCATCCTGAGAATCTTCTGTTGTCGATGCTCTCAGATCCTGAGAAACACATTCGTGAACTTGCTGCTAGAAGGATTATAAAAGCAAGAGAAGCGACTAATTCTGAAAAGGTTCCTCGTATTTTTGAGGTCCCTAAAATTAAGCTTAATGCCAAATCATACACAGACCTTATAGATTGGCAACAAAAATATTTTCAACCTCCCATCCTTAGAGACGTCAAGAATGAAGATTTGCTTTCGATGGTGGAAACAAAAGGAAGCACAAAAATACCTTTTCTAAGACTACCATGCCATAGCCAGGCTGTAGAACGTTCAGTAAAGATACTAACAGAGGTTTCTAAGCAGGTATGTGATAAGAAGGCTAGAGAAGGTCGCGTAAAATCAAAAATTGAGTCAAGAAAGCTCATGCCCGAATTCGACACCAAACGTGATTTTAAGGTCTCATTTGTCTATTTTTATGTATGCTTATGTATATTTTATGTTTTAAGTGGCTCACATTTTTAGTAAATTAGTATTAATTTGTTCTATATGACTTATTTTTTTCATAATAATAAATAGTTTAATAGAATTTATAAACAATATGCTCCTTCAAGTTTTATCAATATGATAGCACAAATGTAAATTTTCAAAATAAATGCGCAGGTAGAAGGAAAATACCAATTTTAAAAAAGTAATGCTTTTTAAAATCCTCTAATCTTGGGTCACACTTTGATCACTATTATAAATGAAAATTTAACAAAAATTTTTTTGCCATATAAGAGTGCTCCACCCTAGTGTACACTGTACAGGCGTAGACTGGGTTTTGTCTATTCCGAGAAATTGACACAGTCCTTTAAAAACTGCAGAGGTAAAGTTCGTTCCTTGGTCGGAATGAAGTTGTAGAAGGGTTCAATACCTGGAAATCCATTGTTGCACCAGTACCTCTGTTACGGTTGTAGCTTCTTGATCGGGAATAGGATACGCTTCGGGCCATTTAGAGAAATAATGTATGACAACTAAGATGTATTTGTTGCCATCCGAAGTTCGCGGAAAAGGCCCCAAGATGTCGAGGGCAATTTTTTCAAAAGGAGCTCCTACATTAGAACGGTGTAGTTTTCCACGATTACGTTTCTTCGTTCCTTTACGGATAGCACATGCATCACAAGCTTAACACCACTTTTCAACATCGTCTCGAGCCCTAGCCCAGTAGAAGCACTCGCGAACTTTCTGCAGGGTCTTCATTATGCCAAAATGACCCCCAGTAAAGCCAATATGCAGCTCTTCAAGAACCTTCGGAATCCTCGAACGAGGGAGTACGAACTGCCATCGATACATCCTGCCGTCGTCCGACTCCCATTTACGATACAGGACTCCATTACTCAGGCGAAGCGAATCCATAAAGCCCAGTATTGTTTTGTTGCCGGAATATACATGACGATATTTCATGCCGACTGGGCTTATCGCTGGATTTTTACAGTAACTCCAAAAAAGGTTTGATGTCGTTATCAGCTAACTGGTCCCCCCGGATTTGTTCGTCACTCCAGGGATCTTGGGATGGTGCCGATGATGTAAGTTGGCGGACAACGGGATGTTTCAGATGGTAAATTTTCTCCGTCCTGGAGCAAGAGCGACAACTGTCTATGCAGGGCCTTCTAGATAATGCATCTGCCTTTCCATGAGACGCTCCTTTCCGATGATGCATTTCTATGTCATATTCTTGTAATTTCTGTATCCACCTGGCTATCTGACACTCCGGATTCTTGAAATTTAGAGGCCAGGTTAAAGAGGCATGGTCCATTCGCAGCAGGAACTTCCGGCCGTAAAGGTAATGATGGAAATGCTCCAAGGCCTTAACGATAGCAAGAAGTTCCTTTCTCGTAACACAATAGTTACGTTCTGCCTTCGAAAGGCATTTGCACCAGTAAGCAATGACATGTTCTTGGCCATCTATCTCCTGGGTTAAAACGGCACCGGCACTCTCCTTGGTTGGTCTGTATCCAGGATAAATGGCTTAACAGGTTGAGGATACTTCAATGTACTGTGACAATATCCCGCACACGAAGACAGATAAAACTTGCAAAAAGATTTACGATGTTCAGACATAGTGGGGCCAAGTGATGTCACCAAAAGACAGCCAAAATTACCCCATAATAAATTAAAAGAAATTTATAGGGAGCAGCTGGTGGCTTCAATTGCAAGAAGGGCGTAAATAAAGGAGGCGGTTAAAAAATGGGAAAGAAACAATCAGAAGAAATATAGAGCAACGAAAATTATGCACGAAAAGGGGCCGATGAACTAAAGGAATCAAGGATTGGTTTAGCGTAAGAAAAAAGAGAAAAAAAGGAGGGATTTGTCGAGAGAGTGGGTCAAAAAAGACACATAGAGAGCGCCGGAAAAAGTATGACGGCCAATCGCCAGAGGAGTACATGGAAAATCTCCGGGCACGGTTTGAAGACGTGCATCATTTTGCTCGGGAGCGGATCAACCTGAACACGGAGAAGATGAAGACTCGCTACGACACGAAGGCTACGGGGCACGAGTTCAACGTAAGTTACAAAGTTTGGCTATGGAATCCTACTAGACGGAAAGGCCTGTCTCCCAAGCTGCAATCGCCGTGGGACGGTCCTAAACAGACTAAATGACGTCATCGTACGGATTCGTAAGCCACCTAACTCGAAAACAAGAGTCGTTCATTACGATCGGCTAGCCGTTTACCGCGGTTGTAATTAGTTATCTGAATATTAGACCATGGTCACTATGGCGTAATTCCTCCTTTCTTTCATCTCTCATTTCTTTCCTGTCTTTTTCTTCTCTTCCGTTTTCTCTCAACTCTCTTTTACTCAGCACTTACGCCATGTTTAGTGTACATATTTGTAATATATTAGTTTTCATTAGTGTGTAATTATTTATTATGCTGTTTATTTATTTATCAGTGTGTATTCGCTTGTTGTATTACTTGCTTAAATTATGTTGTTAAGGTCTTGTTAAATGTTATACAGTGTAGGTATTTGTGTGACCTCCTAACTAGGGATTGTATTGCCCGGGACGTGCAGTCCTTGGGAAGGGGGCAATGTTACGAATGTTCGGGGCAACCCGCTGTTCTGGTGCTTAAAATAGTTCAAAATTCGTATTCTACGATTCAAATAGATAAATTTTGCTTTTTGTTGCAAAAAAATCCGTCAACTAGAACCGGAGATACGGAGGTTTTGGTTTCCCATGTTTTTCTATGGGTTTCTGTAAATCTTGGGAAATATTGGTCCTAGGGCTTCGATCTCTTCACTTTTGGAGACTTATTTTTGGCGCCAAATTTGGCGATATTTCGCCAAAAGTCGCCAAGGCTGGCGACATTTTGGTCATTTGGCGCGATTTTCCCTATGGGGCCTGTAAAGCTGCTTTTTCTGCATTAAAATACACAATAACCTAACATTTCCCTTCTATGACGTAATCAAAATTCCCGCTTTATGTAGAATCCTCGAGAAATAGACTTTTCGGGAAGTTTCTCGTAGCTTCTGCACCACCTATAAATATGAGAGTGTCATCGGCCCCAGTTCAGTCTGAGTTGATTTCTTGTCCAGTGAGTTTGCTGTATTACGCTTTGTATTGGTGCTACAGAAGCAGTGTTTTGACTTGCGTTTTTGAAGCTGTTTTTAAGTGCTGTGTGTAAATTCTCGATTGCTGAGTCTTGAGGGACTGTTAGTGTTATCCTTCGAATATTTCCACTGAAGTTTTACCTGTGGAAGTGTTTTATTTTGTGTGAGAATTACAGCATTTGTGAGAGCCTCTGATCTAAGCAAACTGTTAAAAGCACAATACTGATTGATTGTGCTTGTGATTTTTGTACAGCTGATTGTTCTACCAAGTTCTAGAAGGAATAAAGTTGTGTTTCATCCTGACCAGTGGACTTTTTACTAGAACTTTCTACACCAACTGGACTTTAGAACGATGAACCCCGGAAACAAGCGGAGTATTTCTGAAACAATAGGATAAAATGAAAAAATTCTCTGAAGCACCTCCGAGCCAGTCACAGTCGAGACGATAATGTGACAAAAATGGTTCTAAATTAATTCTACGTCACTCGTCTGGGGTACTTTGACCGGGGCCTTCGCAATTAGTAACGGGCCTGCGCGTGTATTTTGATGAGCCATCCAAAGAGGCCTACGGATGCTCGAGTCTCACGTATGCATCAGGCATTTTTTAAGCTTCCCAGTGCTTTCAAACATTATTTAATGTAGTTTTAAGTAGTAATTGTGTTACTAATTCAAGTACGAACTCATGATTAATTTGTTTGCTATGATACATATTGACATAAAGAAAATAGATGCATATAATTTGAAGGAAAAACAAAGTAGCGCTTACTCTCATGATTCACGATTGCTTATTTTAGTTTCACAAGTGGATATTTAATATACTTTAAAATAACTAAATACACAAATGAGAAAGACATTTTTATAATGAACATTTCATGAACGTAGTCGTACTTCCTACGTTATTTTAAACAATTCAACATTAATCTTTAACAAATGATGTATTAAAGCGCATTTCAGTGTTTTCGGGATATCCTGTATATTGGAGAAAATTGATAAAATACGCTCTATAGCGTGATCCCTGAATTAATTATTCTTTAATAAATACATTTCATGTAGTATATATTATTCTTTTGTCGCTTTCTCAATCGAACTTAGGAATTGAGCAAGCATAATGAACGCTTGTACAAAATATTAACTATATTTGAAGTTTCTGTATAAACGGGCAAAAATCAATAATTTATAATTTACTGTATTTCTGCACTGTGCCAGATGTAAGTCTTAATCACATAATCAAGGCTTATATAACTGATAAATAACATTTTCAACTGGCAAAATTAAATTGTCTAAATAGTATCACAACACCATGCTTATTTACAAGAATAAAAACTACTCAAGTAATACGATTTCTGATTAAAATAATTTATTTATAAATAACACATGAGTAATTATTCACTAAACATGATTTACATACATATTTTTAGAATTTCTAAATACATTATAAGCGTTCACTTACCTTTACATTCAGAGCAAAATGTTGGAATTTTAGGATAAATTTTCATGAAAGAAAATGGCGCAAGATTCACGAAACGATTACCTACATCTAAAGTTCTTTAGTACGACAAAAGTATAAAAAATTATTTTAAAATAATAAAATAATATAACATTTATAATACTTAGAATAATAAAATAGAATACTGTGACTGGGGAAAACAGGCCTCAATGATAAACTCATTTTTAGGGATGGCAACTCATAAGCAGGCCCGTTGCTTAGCGATGGCCCCGCTTTGACCCCCCATAACTCCAAAACTAAAAGAGGTAAATCAAAAATATTTCTGATTTGTTCTTTCCTTGGGTATGGCAACAGAAGAAAAAAAATCATGAAATTCTGAGATAGTGATGGTAACTTTTTTCTATTGACTTGCCCGATTTGCTCTTGCAACGGCTCTTAATATTATCGTCTGCAATGTGCAATATTTTTATAAGAGTTTAGGCAGTATTTTAACTTATAGTCAGATGAAAATTTAGAGAGGAAAACGTGATTTTGAATGTTTGATAAAGTATAAGGAAGTCTAAAGACCTAATGTGTACAATATTTAAAAAAGGTCAAATTGGAATCAAGGAGGTTTAACGTATGGAGGCGCCCATGTTTCCGGTTTTTGAAGCCAACGACCACGCCCCCTCTCTATCCCAGAACATCCGATATCGTCATTGGCATGCATGTAAATTTTTAAGAACAAAACTGCTGTATTTCTCATTTTTTACTGATTGTATCTAAGTTTATCTTAAAGCCACATCTTTAGGCATAATTTTAATCTTAATTCTGTAATACTTTTACTGTTTATTTTTAAATAATCAATTATTTTTAAACACGTATTATTTACACACGAATTAATTTACAGTATAGAATATACTTCGGAAGCTGCATTAAATTCGTTGATAGGAGATTTGTTTCCTTCTTTAAACGAGCATATGCTTCAAAATGAAGTCATGGATAAACATCTTCTTCATCTGATAAAATCAGTGATCGGCCAATATTTACATGTGCGATATCACTATTTTAGTAAGCGTTTAAGTAGGAATAATAAAAATGAGAAAAATGTCCGACAATTATATACTAAAATCATTGAGTTCAAAGGACAGTAAGGACAATTGTTAAGATATTTCACTATATTGGAAGTTTAGGAGAATAAGATTACTTATGTGCAATTTATATAGAGCTTTAAGCTCCATAATTGTTGTATGTTTTATTAAATAACAAAACTTAACACGTGATAAAAAGTCGTCTTTTAATTTTTGAACTGTTTTAAACCATTATCTAGACAACCACAACCCTGCTTCTTAGATTTAAATTAGTTTCCAGAAATAAATTGCTATTTCATGATTCATATGTTTTTGGGGAAAACATGCAAAGTTTTCATTACTCATGTGAGTAATGAATAACTGAACACTTAGTAAGTAAAGAGTTCACTTATTCACTAAGTGAATTCTTTAAAGTTCACTTGGTGAATAAAGTCCTTGAAAATCAAAAATATATAGTTCTTGAAAATCAATAATAGTCCTTAAAATTTTAAATGTAATTTGGTTAGCTACTACATTTTATTTGAAACCTCATCCTTTTTTCCCCCTCTACTAAATGAAGTAAACAGTATTGATGGAAATTATTCAACTTTCATTACCTTAAACTGTTTGTCAATGCAAAATATTATTATGATAAATGACCTAAGAAGGTTAGGGGTGGACGCGAGACATCTCGCATCGTCTCCCGAGACGAGACAGAGCCTTGTCTCGCGCGAGATTTCTCGCCTCGCATAAATTTACAAAGTTTTCATCAAAATGGATGAATACATATGTAATTAAATCTTTATCTAGTTACATCTGTTACGTCTTATTACATCTGTTATTAAAAAATGCCTCTTTCACCATAAGCCGAGCTATGCGAACGCAAATGAATGATCTACAGGAGCAATTACGCAAATACAACGCTGGGTATCAGCGGAGCATTCAAAGATCCATGCTGAGAAGCAAGCCTGGTCACAAGTCTTCTCTGTCGTCTCTTCTTTTTCATGAAGTGAATGAGCAGGTCAAACCCGGATTTCCGATTAAATGTGAAACCCATACCTTGCACTCTAAAACGAGAGGTGTGTGTGTGTGTGGGGGGGGGGGTAAGTAGGCTTTATTATAATTATCCCGTCTCCATTTAAACTTTTTATGAATTTACTATTCTGTACATTGGGGCCGCTTAATTAGCTTAAAGTTTTATTTGCACACGATGTCCTGAGTTCTGCATCATTTCTAACAAAATTCAAAGCTTTATATAATTTCAAAAGCAAATAAAACTTCCATCAACCATGCATATTACATTTACGCAATTTCGGAAATAAATAAAAATAAATATTTTTTCGGTGTCTTGTCCCATTATATATATATATATGGATTAAATCTGAATTTATTATCACCTCACATGCACATATCACTTAATATGGTAATTAATATATGTACTAATATTCTACTATCTAACTAATTCTTATTATTAATATTATTTTCCCATAAAATAGTAATAAGTTACTAAAAATGTGGTAGCAAAATTTCAGCTCATAATTTTGCGAGACTCGCGAGACGCCTCGCGACAGAAAATTTCTCTGCGAGACGAGACGAGACATCTGTAGAGGGGGGTGAAGATTATACACCCCCTTACGTTGCGCACTAAAAGTGCTTACTTTAAAATAAGACGTAAGACAGCATCTCAACAACTAACATATTTTATTGATAAAAATAAAATGAATAAACTTTAAGAATAACAAATAACATAACAAAATTATCAATCGCGAGCTATGGAACATTATGCTGCCATTTCCTTTAGGCAGCTTCACTCACAGCTGGGTGTTTATATACTTGCCAAATCTACTCCGGAGAGACTGGTGAAGGTCAATTTGCATCTTCTTAAATTCGCGGGACTTTCCACTCTGGGTGTGTTCGCAAACTGATTCGCTGGTTGTCAGCTCGCAAACTGTTGGTTCGTAAACCGACGAAATCAACGCCACAGTACTCCCCCGCGAGACCGAAGGAGGTGGCATTCTGAAATGGACTGAACGTCCGTACCTGGTAACATAAGAGTCTTCTCCACCGACGGAGGACGATACTGGAACAGTCTGTAATTGTTCATTCAAAAGGTACGCCGGTTTTAGGCGGTCTATAGAAACTGTGCGGGATTGCCCTTTGATGCTTAAAGTATAAAATTTATTATTACGAGAAAGTACTTCATAAGGGCCGTCGTATGGCTGTTGCAATGGCTTACGGACAGAGTCTCGTCGTACGAACACGTGAGTAGATGTTGGTAGATCTTTGTGAATGAAGATATCATGTTTACCATGGTGCTTAGCAGGAACAGGTCGTAATCGTTGCATACCTGCTTGAAGCTGCAAGATGAAATTCGCAGTTCCAGGAACTTGTTTGGTGGAACGAAAAAACTCTCCAGGAAGTCGCAAAGTTTCTCCGTAAAACATTTCAGCTGGAGATTTTCCGATGTCTTCCTTCAAGCTTGTTCGGATACCTAGCAACACCAAAGGCAAAACGGTCATCCAACGTTCCGTGGCGTGGCATTTGATAGAGTCTTTGAGTTGTCTGCGATGACGTTCTATCATTCCGTTTGAAATCGGATGATAACTGGTTGTTCGGATTCGTTCCGACCCTAAAAAACGAGTAAATGCATTGAAAAGGTCGCACTCGAACTAGGAGCCTCTATCTGTAGTGATGGTATCGGGAACACCGAATCGTGAAATCCATCCAAACAAGAAGGTTTCAGCACAAGTCTCAGCTTTCTGGTCAGCCATAGGAAATACCTCTGGCCATCGTGAAAATCTGTCGATGCACGTGAGACAGTAAATATTACCGTTGGAAGGGGGCAAAGGACCTATAATATCTAAGTGAACATGGTTGAAGCGGCCTGAAACAATGGGAAAATCTCCGATGACAGACTTTGTGTGTCTAGAGATCTTGCTTTTTTGGCAAGGGACGCAAAATTTTGCAAATCTTTTACAGTCCTTGTCAATAGAAGGCCATATGAATCTGTCCTTCGCAAGCTTCGCCGTAATACGGCCACTAGGATGAGAGAGGGAATGAATTTTTTCAAACATTGTCTTTCTGTAGGCTTGAGGGATGTAAGGTCGTATGACCCCAGTAGAGACATCACAGTAAAGTTTAGCACCAGAATCTGAAATTGTGAAATGCTTGAAATCCAATCCGGAGCCACCACTCATTAATTTTTTAAGTTCCCTATCCTCCTGTTGTTCACGAGAAATTGCTGCGTAGTCTAAGTTGCTAGGCAAGTTAATTTCCGCGATTCTAGAACAAGCATCAGCAACCGCATTGTCCTGACCAGAGACAAAACGAATGTCTGTGGAAAACTGAGAGATGAACTCTAACTGTCGGAGTTGTCGGGGAGAACATTTATCAGCTTTTTGTGTAAATGCATAAATGAGCGGTTTATGATCACAGTAAATGGCAAATTGCCTACCTTCCAAAAAATGTCGGAAATGACGAATGGATGAGTAAATTGCCAGTAACTCTCGATCGTATACACTGTAGCGTTTCTCAGTCTGCGTTAATTTGCGTGAGAAAAATGCCAATGGCTCCGGTCCTTTCTCGGACACCTGGTTCAAAACTGATCCTAATGCGAAGTCCGAGCAATCGGTCATAAGTGACAATTCAGAGTCCGGTCTAGGATGAGCGAGCATTGTAGCATTTGCTAGCATAGTTTTACATGCCTCAAAAGCATCCTGCGTTTCGGGAGACCACTGAACATGAGTTTTATCGCGTTTTTTACGACTTTTAATCAACTCATGTAGGGGAGCTTGCGTATGTGCAGCTTTTGGGAAAAAACGATGGTAGAAGTTTAGAAGGGCTAAAAAGCGCCGTAGTTCATGTACCGTCTGGGGTAAAGGAAAATTGGATATAGCTTCAATTTTTTCGGGCAAGGGGGAGATTCCTGCCTCAGTAACTAAATATCCTAGAAATGGCATTTGTGTTTTACCAAAAATGCATTTTGCGACATTTAGAACAATGCGATATTGATCTAGGCGTGTAAAAATTTTGCTCAGGTGCTGAATGCGAGTTTCCTCATCTTTTGAAGCGACTAAAATGTCGTCGAGGTAAACGTAGCAATCCAAGTCCCTGAAAACTTCATCCATAAACCTTTGGAATGTTTGACCAGCATTTCTGAGTCCATACGGCATTCTATTGTAGTGAAATAGGCCTACTGGTGTAATTACTGCGGTTTTAGGAATGTCTTCCTTGTTAACCGGGATCTGATTATAGGCTTTAACTAGATCCAATTTAGAAAATATCCGTTTACCATGCAATTCCATTGCAAAATCGTGGATATGAGGTAATGGATAGCGGTCGGGTAAAGTGACAGCATTCAACCTCCTAAAATCTCCACATATGCGCCATGAGCCGTCTTTTTTCTTGACTAAATGTATCGGGCTAGCCCATGGGCTATTCGATCGACTGACAATGCCTTGTGCTAATAAGGCTTCGAATTCCTGTTTAACTGCTTTTAGTTTGTCAGGGGATAAACGTCTGGCTTTAGATGTTACCGGTGGACCTTTAGTTAAGATACAATGTGTTGTAGAATGGTTAACTGCAGGTAAGTTATTAGCGGGTCTAGTTATATTTGGAAATTCAGAAAGTAATTTATGATATGGCGTATCGCCGCAAACCGTTGTGAGTCCAGTAGAGGGTCCAAAAAATGAATTTGCATTAACTTTGCAGGACGTTACCTGGTCAATCAAACGGCGATTCTTAACATCAATTAACAATGAAAATCGTTCCAAAAAGTCCACACCCAATATCGGCTTTGAAACTTCCGCAATAACAAAATTCCACGGATATGATCGTTTTAGGCCAAAATCCAAAACCAGATTTCTATTGCCGAATGTTTTTATTTCAGTGCCATTTGCTGCGTAAAGAAAAAATTTTGAACTGGGTACTTTCTTACGAGTTAATATCTGATTTACAGGCAGAACTGAGCATGCTGCTCCACTGTCTATCAAAAAACTGATTCCAGTTTTACGGTCACGAATGCATAAGCGACTAACACGCTGACAAGCATCAGTGGCCGCCAGTTCGGATGAGCCTGCAAGTTTTTCTGGGAAAGTACAAGGAGGGACGCATTTAGTAGCTCTTTCCGCAAAGCGTGCGTGGTACCAGCAGAAGCGAGGGTTGGATTTTTTGTGGGAAGGGGATAGAGATCGGGACTGCTTATTACGTCCTCTAAAAGAGAGTGGACGAGCCAAGGTGTCCAATCGTTTAGCTATCACGTCGATTTTTTTCTCTAGATTCTGTATTACATCTAAAGAAGGGGAAAGGGTTGTAACTGAATTCACCGCCATTGGAGTTTCTGTGACCTCAGATATCTTATCCGCTATTAAAGCCAACCCATCTAAATCTTCTTTGCAAACAGACAAGATCTGTTGCATCGAAACTGGTAAACGTGTTAAAAAGAGGGTTTTTAATACATCATTGTCCACTTGCTTTTGAGCCAATGCCTTCATTTGCATGAGCAATTGAGATGGTTTCTTATCACCGAGTATTAAGTCCTGCAGCAATGCCTTTAAACGGGTTTGTTCCGAATCTGCATAATGTGAAATTATGACTTTTTTTAAGCACTCATAAGGTGTATCCGTTGGAGGGGATCGGATTATGTCACTAACCGTAACTAAAATTTCACAGTCCAACGCTGCAACTACACTATGAAACTTTGTTAACTCTGTACTTATACCGGCTGTAGCAAATTGGGATTCCAGTTGAAGGAACCATAGTTCAGGGTTGTTTTTCCAAAATGGTGGAGCTTTAACCGCTACTCTGCTAACTTCGATATTACCAGGAGTATCCTGTATAATGTTTTTTGTATCACCTAAAGGTAATGACATGTTTTAAGCACGACGCTATATATGTTATGAGCTAGAGTTGGTGGTCCGAAAGGGAAGTCAAAGCAAATTCACATACCTTTGCGTAGTCCCATAGTCACAGAAGAAGACGAGTGAAGAGTAGCAACATTCGGGTCACCAACGTAGAGAGAAATCCTTGCGGAGATGATTGAGGACTTTGAACGTCGTCGTTGAAGGGCGAAACTTCATAATCACCTACAATCAGACGTCCGGGTCACCAATGTAGAGGGGGGTGAAGATTATACACCCCCTTACGTTGCGCACTAAAAGTGCTTACTTTAAAATAAGACGTAAGACAGCATCTCAACAACTAACATATTTTATTGATAAAAATAAAATGAATAAACTTTAAGAATAACAAATAACATAACAAAATTATCAATCGCGAGCTATAGAACATTATGCTGCCATTTCCTTTAGGCAGCTGCACTCACAGCTGGGTGTTTATATACTTGCCAAATCTACTCCAGAGAGACTGGTGAAGGTCAATTTGCATCTTCTTAAATTCGCGGGACTTTCCACTCTGGGTGTGTTCGCAAACTGATTCGCTGGTTGTCAGCTCGCAAACTGTTGGTTCGTAAACCGACGAAATCAACGCCACACATCCCTGTTTCTCGTCTCGCACGTCTCTAAAGAAGGTTGAAGTGTATAATTGTTTCCTCGTGTCTAAAGAAGATAATGTTCTCTCACTGTCTGTAAATACCTCATATATCTTATTTAACATATTTGAAATTGCATTCTTACTTCTAATACCTATAATATGACTTAAAACTATTGTTAATATAATGTGAGCAATTTAATAATTAAGGCCGATGTGAAATAAAAATACAACTTATTTTTACCCATGTAATAACAAAAATATCTTCCTAGAAATATAAAAAGCAATTTTTTATTATAATAAAACAATTATCATGAAAAAATATAAACAGTTTTGCATAGTATAATCATAAGAATAACTGTATTTTGTTTCACTTGATGCTTAAAACGCAATGCGCGAAAATAAATTTGAAATTATGCAATAAAAAACAAGTTAATACGTGTAAACAATCTTCCATACACGTAAAATGGATAAAAAAAATTGGTTGGTAACTTTTAAATTATTTTATTAACACTTTCCGGAACTCGTTTTTCAATGCTTCGCTATGCGTTCTTCAATCTTCTGGGATAGAGAGGGGGCGTGGTATGGCTTCACTTTCCTAGCACAGCGGAGCGCAGCATGGGCGCCTCCATATGTTAAACCTCCTTGATTGGAATTGCGGATTTGAGGATTTTAACAGTGGCGGATTATTGCAAGTTCGTCGGTGGGGGCGGTTAGTTAGCTGACTGACATCATCATCATCATCGAATTGTTCTTGAAAGGAGTGCCTGTTCCATGACGGTTTAACTCCAGTTGTTTGATGAGTAGTTATACATCGATGGGACATGTAAGAGAAAATGCAGTATAACATACATAATAGAAAAGGTAAATAGTAATATATATTAGAGCAAAACAGTATGAGAATAGTGCAAAATGAAAATAAATTATATACAATATATACAAGGGACTCTAGAAGACAATGTCAAGGGGGGACAAGATCAGGACTCACAAATAGGGAAGTCGTAATTTGGAAGAAAAGGTACTGAGAATTTGTGCTATAATCCTACGCATTAAGCAGGAGGACAGCTTTAGGCCGTGTCCGGTTGTCTGAATCGCGGAAGTCATAATCAGGGATTTCTGCAATTAGATCATTTGGTAAGTTATAGACTTTGTCATAAAAGTGTTGGGCTTGTTTTTTAATAATTTCGTACATGGATGGAATCATGAGATCCCTACGTATAACCGTGTTTCTCATGTATCTATGAGCATGTCTAATTTTTCGCAGTATTTTGTTGTGTTGAGTTGTGATTAAGTTTAGATTTGTTTTCGCAGCATAACCCCAAATAGGGCTATCGTATGTACCTGCAGGGAGGACAATCATGTTGTACAGTTTTCGTTTGTTGGGAATGCTAAGTTTGCTTTGGTATAGATTTTTCGGCCGCAATCCTTTTGTTACGGGCGTAGGTGGCCTGTGTGTTCCAAGTCAGTCTGGAATCCAGCATGACTCCCAAATACTTACAGTTCCTGCCCCATTCAACTCTTTGGTCATTAATATATATTGGTTTCGCAATCTTGCGGGATCTAGTGAAGTGAATGGCCTGACACTTAGAGGGATTTACTTTTAATTTCCAAGTGGCAAACCAATCTTCAAGTGTGCCAATGTGGTGCTGAATTTTGTTGATCATAGTGTCAGGGTGCGTGGATCTGGGCATTATAGCCGTATCGTCTGCATATACTGCTAAAGATGTGTGAGAATCTCTTGGAATATCATTTATGTAGATGTTGAACAGTGTAGGACCAAGGAGTGATCCTTGTTGTACACCAGCCTCAATAGGAGTGTGATTGAAGTAAGTGTTGTTGATGCGGACGGAGAACTTTCGATTTCTCAGATAAGAGTTAATCAAATGAATCAACGCGTCCGGCGTGTTTATAGTGATTAGTTTGTAAATAAGTGAGTTATGGCAGACGCGGTCAAAAGCTTTGCTAATGTCCAGAATTACTGCTCCGGTGGATTCCTTGAGGTTAAAGCCCTCAGAAAGAAATTCCACTACTCTGAGGAGCTGGTGAGTGGTAGCATGTTTGGGCCTAAAGCCAAATTGCTCAGGAATGATGATGTTGTTATCCCGCAAATGGGAGCTAAGTCTCTTCAGGATAATTTTTTCAGCTACTTTACTGAGACTGCTCAGAAGGCTAATGGGTCTGTAATTTTCTGGGATAGCCAGGTTACCAGACTTAGGAATGGCACAAACAATGGCCGTTTTCCAAACATCAGGAAAAACTTTGAGATCGAGAATTGTGTTTATGATTTGAGTTATAAGATCAAGAATGTTATGTGGGATATTTTTAAGCATAAGATTAGTTATGTTGTCTATGCCGGGGGCTTTTTTATTGTTAAGTTTGCTAATTATTTCGCTTACTTCTAAGTTAGTAGTAAGGGGTAAGGACTGAGTCGGGGGACGACTTAGAAAGTCCTCAATCTGAGCCTTGATATCTCTATCAAAATCAGGGTTAACGAGATCAGAGTGTACAGTGAATTGTTGCTTGTAAGCTTGCGCTAGAGTGTTGGCTTTGTCCTCATCCGTGTAAGCAATACCTGAAGGGCTCTGGAGAGGGGGGAAATCGTATTTTTTCCTCCGAAATCTTTTAATTATTTTCCAAACATCGGACTCGTCTTGATTTAGTTCTTCTAGAAAAGACTCCCAGCGCTCTTGACGATGTATGTAGAGAGCCTCTCTAGCTAGGAATTTTTGTCGATAATAATCTTGTTTATGTAGGGGGGACTTAGTGCGTTGGTAAAGACGCCTCGCTCTGTTCCTATCCCTAATCTTTTGTTTGATATCAGCAGGGAGGAGATTGAAGTTGTTATAAGGGCACTCGTAAGAGGCAAGATTTTTGGCAGTGGTTAAGGTATAAAGATTTAAATGATACCTTAGCTGACTGACATGGGAGACGTTAAAGGCCTCTCGTCGGAAGGAGGTGCATTTCCTTTGGCGAAAGCTAACCCTAGCCGCATCGTTTCGGCTCGAGGGAGACGTAACTTACGCCATCTAGCTCTGGCGGAAAGTCCCCTAGCAGAAAAGCAAACCGTACAGGGGCAAGGATGCTCTCCTCTCCGCTCAACTCGCGCATGCGTACTAATCGTTTACTTGCCGCGAGGTCTACCTCCAACGCCAATGGGATTCCTTCCCTGAAAACGGACCTAACGACCGATGCAGTCGACAGATGGCGTTGTTGATTCACCGCCTACGCCTTTAGTATAGGATCGCTGCTACAGAAGTTGGTTTTTTATTTTTAAATAGGTGAATTAATTATTTTTTTAATTCGAGATGGCCCATAGTGCATGTTTTGCTCCCGGGTGCACTTCCGGTTATGCGAGCCAAAGAAAAAAATATGCTGAACTTGGATTAAAGAATCCTAGTTTTTTCAAAGCTCCCAACGTAAGCCATGTTTTCCTTTGTTTACACTTTTTCTATTGTTTAAATTGAAGTTGTATCGTAATTGTGTTTTTTGTTGAATAATAATTATGTTTTTACTTTATATAAAATCATATTTACATACTACTGTCGAAAATTGTATTTTCTGTGTAAAGTATTCTACATTTTTTTACGCAAAATTAAAATGAAATAAATAACTCAATCTGACAACCGGTCTTAAAACTAGAATAAAATTAAACGCGTCATTTTACAAAAACATTTTCTGTCAAACGTTAACGATTTTAAGAAATTTCTATTCCTTTAAACACTCAAATCGGAATCTGATCATTGCGATTAAAATTAAAACAAAAACTAAATTAGAGAAATGTATTCTAACAATGCAATATTTGGTACAGCTTTAGTATGGTCCCTTTGGCGTGATTTATTTTTGGCGACTTTTTTGGCGCGATAACGGCGCCAATATGGTAACCCCTCCTCCGAGCGGAGGAGCTGGACATGGCAACCCTAGGTGCGTGACGTCATTCATCCGTGACGTCACGGTTTCGCTCCAGCGAATAGGGAGCGTTTGTTCCTTTATTAAACTTTTGGAGACCCCTTTGCCAGTATTTCGCGCGGGAGCTTCGGGTGGTCTGGTGGAACCGCCATTACGCTTTATGGTTTTATTTTAAGGGCTTTATTTTAGATTAAATTTTATTATTTAATTATTACTGAAATTTAAAATGGATGTTCAGGTTCATACTGACTGTTTATATACAGTTTTGTGTGAATAAACATTCTTTTGATAGTACGTTTCAGGTTAATATTTTCGTTCCCGATTGTTTATTTGTTAAGGGTAGAAGCAACAAATAATTACGTTATTAATATTTTATACAGTGAAATAATTTTAGATATTTTGATTTTATTATTTCCATATTGTAATAACTTAGGGATTTTAATCAAGGTATGTGATAAGCATTGTTTGTTTTTATTTGTTATTATTACCTTTGTTTATTTGTTAATGGTAGGAGCAACAAATAATTCCGTTATTAATATAATATTTGATATTTTGATTTTATTATTTCAATATTGAAACAATTTAGCGATTTTAATTAAGGTATGAGATAAGCATTGTTCGTTATGATTTGAATTAGTTCTTTATTTTGCTTACGTAGTCTTTTGTCAGAATGCTAAAATGTATTTTAATTTTTTTTGTCTTTTTTACTTGTTATTTTTGTGAGGTATTGCCTTTAGAATATTATTTGTTTGCATTGTTTAATTTAATCTACTCAAAAGAGAAAGGGGGGGTTGAGGGGGGGCACAGCCCCCCTCACACAAAAAGAAAAGTTATTCAATTTTATTAAACCGAATCTATATGTACATGTAAGCTTGTTATCTGTTTAATTTATTTTCATAAAAATATTTAAAAGCCATTAAAATAAATCATAGCAAAATTAACGGCGACGATCAATTATCTGGGAACCAGCGCCATCCGATCCGCCATATTGTTTACAATTGGCATCGGCAAGGCAAACTTGGGTTGGCGACAAGATTTTGTCGCCAAATCAAAAAATCGCCAAAAGGGACCATACTAAAGCTGTTCCCAATATTTTTCATATACAAGTCATTATTACTCGGTACATTTATTCAGAACTCTTAAAATTTAATTATAGTTATTGGAATAACTTAATAATATATGTGGAATTAATAAAAAACTTAAACATGCTAACAAAATTAAGAATTTTTTTTTTTCTGAAAGCTTCATTGTTGCACTATGTATTAATTTAGGAAATCGTAGTTTTATCTCTTTTTATCGATATAATACTCCTTATTTATAGTTCTCTTTAGAACCAGAACACTAAACAAGCTATTAAAAACTGGTAATTTTTATATGACTTTTATTTAATTCAGGAAAAGATACAAAATTACAACATGTGCATAATTTCAATGGCTTTCTGTGGCACTTACTTATGTGTAAGCAGTACAACAGTTGTACTAGACTAATTCAACTATGTTTTCGGGGAGAGTGCAGTTTAGAGTTCCGGACGCCATCTTGGATTTCATCGACGCGGCGCGAAGCGCCGCGTTTACGCTAGCTCTGCTCGTATGCCGAAGCATCGGCGAAGAATGGAGTTTCCGGCGTATTAAACGCTTTGTTCCTGTGTTCGTGTGAACTTAGAATATTTTTAAGAAATTGTGCGTCGGAACACGAGAACGAAGGACTTCGTTTTCTGCTGCGCGTGTTGTTTGTCTGATTCCGCGAACGAAAGGACTTGCGTTTATTTAACTGACGATCGAAGATGTATTAACTAGCACCTTAAAACAATAGAATAATTAATGAAAAGAACGAACAAAAGAATGGCTAAATATATTAATTAACTGAAACCATGGAACTAAAAACAATGGGGTAATTTTAATTTATTAATTAACTAAAAACAATGCAGTATTAAGTTATCAATTAACTAAAAACTATGGAAGCGTTAATTTATTAATTAACTGAAAACAATGGAGGCATTAATTTATTAATTAACTAAAAACAATGCAGTATTAAGTTATTAATTAACTAAAAACTATGGAAGCGTTAATTTATTAACGGGGTCCTGGGAGGGGTAATTACCCCCTCCCCTCCCGTAAAACCGCTATAAAACAAAGTTGTTTGATGGTACAGTGTCTATCATTGAAAAAGGAAGACCCACCTTGAAGCCTGGCTCTGTACCAACTAAATTCCCTAACTTACCCAAATATTTATCGGTAACTGCACGAAAGAGGAAACCTCCTACTCCTCGCAGCAACATATCAAGGAATAAAAAGATCAATCTTGGTGTGAAAGGTAATGAAATGAGTTATGTTCATCATTAATCTGTACTGAATATTTGATACATATTTGTGCATACTTTTTAAGATTTTTCATTGACATGCTTGTATCGTTCTATCTTTGAGTATGTTGATCATAGTACCTGGTTTACCATTTTATTTACTTTTATTCGTGTGTATATGTGTTGTATAATTCCATAGTTATTCCTTACTTCATTCGTAAGTGGTGTTCGCTTTGAGGATGTTTTTGACACAGATTGCCCAGAGAACAATCTCTTTCTTGAACTAACAAATAGAATATCTGACATTGAGATACCATATAATTGGTGGGGAAGAACCAATCATCATAAAGAGAACATTATTTTTGCCAAATTTAATGATACATCATATGATCGACATGTTGTTATATGTAAAGATTTATCCGTTAAGGTGAGTATCATTTATTTTTTATGTCATAGAAAGAAATAGTCTTTAAATTTACTTGCCCCAAAAACACTACATTTCATTGTTCTGTAAAATTTACATTATTCATATTGTTTGCATTGAAGAAAAAAATCAGAAAATCCTTAAACACACGTGAATGTTAGGTTTTTATCTTTCCCCATAATTGTTGGGATTCTGTATTCTGTTTACAGTTAAGGTATTGAGATTGCCACTGAGACATTTATAAAATCGCAGAAATAGAAATGTACATTTAGTTTTTCTGTACCAAAATTTGAAAGCATTTAAAAATATATAATATTTTTAAAAAGTAATTTATAAATTGTCCACAGTCGATTTTTTTTACATGCCCTGTCGGGCAAGTGGAAGAAAAGAACACATGGCCAGCTAAAAATTTTACATTGCATGCCCAGGTAATAGATTTTTCCCACCCTGGTCTTTAACTTAAAACTGTACTATCATATCATAATTTCTTGCATATAGCTTCAATATTTTTTTCCGTAACTAATCAGTGGCACAGTTTGAAATTATATGTTTAAGTGAATATTGATCAGATTGTAAAATAATTACAATATTTTTCAGGATTCCCCCCCCCCTATTTTAATTTTAAAAAATGCTTATTTTTCTACACTGCTGGCCATCGTAAATGCAACACCCTGAAGGAAGCATGCAAATAATATGAAATTTACAACATGCATTAGCTGAGGTGAGATATGCAAATGATTAGAATTTCAGCGCAGACGCACATCAAGCGCGCCTGTGGCGCCACCTCAAAGCGCTATTTAAGGCTTGGAGATTTCGACGGTTTCAAGTACAGCAATTGTGTTTTTCTTGCTTTTTTTTCAAAAAAACGATAAATTATGCCTCGTAGGAAACAACGATCATCTTTTGATCAAGTATCCGAGTTTGACAGAGGAAGGATAGTGGCATACCGAGATTGTGGGTTATCTTTCAGGGAAATCGGTCGTCGTATTGGACGAAACCAAACAACTGTGATGCGGATATGTGATCGTTGGGTGCAGGAGGGTACGACGGACAGACGTGATCGACCGCATCGACCTCAGTGCACCACGTCACGTGATGACAGGCAGATTGTACGCATGGCAGTGACGGACCGCTCAGTCACATCACGAACCATATCACAGCAGATTCAGTCTGTAACGCATCATCCAGTGTCTGCGCGTACCATTCGACGTCGTTTACAGCAGAATGGTCTGTCCGCAAGACGTCCGTTGCTTTGTCTACCTCTGACGCGGAACCACAGACGTCTCCGCCGCCAATGGTGCGATGAAAGAAGGATGTGGACGACAGAATGGAATGAAATTCTCTTTACTGACGAGTCACGCTTCTGTATGCAACACCACGACGGTCGGATTCGAGTCTGGAGACACCGTGGAGAGAGGATGCTGAACAGCTGCATTATGCACCGTCACACTGGTCCTGCACCGGGTATTATGGTATGGGGCGGTATCGGATATCTCTCTCGCACTCCTCTAGTACGCATTGCCGGTACTTTAACCAGCCAGCGCTACATCTCCGAGGTGTTGGAGCCAGTTGTCCTTTCTTACCTTCAGGGCTTGCCAACAGCCATATTTCAGCAGGATAATGCACGGCCACACGTGGCACGCATTGTCCAAGGGTTCTTCGTCAATCACCAGATTGAATTGCTTCCCTGGCCGGCGCGCTCTCCGGATCTTTCGCCGATAGAAAACATGTGGTCCATGGTTGCTCAACGACTGACCCAGAGTTCATCCCCAGCTGTCACACCAGATCAACTTTGGCAACGTGTGGAAGCTGCTTGGTCTGCTGTACCCCAAGAACACATTCAAAGTCTCTTTGAATCAATGCCGAGGCGTGTGGCAGCTGTGATCTCCAACAACGGCGGCTACTCTGGGTACTGATTTTGGCAGGAACCACGCTTCATAGAATGCTGTAAATTTAATCATTTGTTACTTGGTCAACATGTTATCTACACAATAAATTTTGTTGTGATATCTCTTGTTTTTCTTGGTGTTGCAATTTGGGTGGCCAGCAGTGTATTTTGAAAATTTTATATCAGTGCTCCTTTTTCATTGCTTTCAAATCATCTATTAAATAGATCAGGATTTGATGTTTCTTATTATTTTAGATATTCTTAAAAAATATTGAAGTACAACCAGTAAATCATATAGACAGCCTTGACAGAATATCTTATCTATTAAAAAATGTTGATAAAATGATCATTTGCAAAGATGTTGAATCTCGGTAAGCCTTTCCCCCCCTTCCAGTTGTTTTTAAATATGTCTGAAAGTGTAGGATTTGTTTATTTATTATTTTTTTAATGTGCAAACAGTTATGAGGTTTTTTTTTAATACATTTATTTCTATTTAGTAATAGGAAGTCTGATGGTTGTCTGGTTTATATGTGTAAGATGAGAAATGAAGGTCTGTGTAAAATGTGCAGGAAAAATAAAAATTCTGACATTGTAAATAAAGCAAAAAAAAAAAAAAGAATTCTTGCATTGTCAAAACAGAAAATAAAAATTGCACTAGCAAAAAAATATGATGTGCGAAAAAACCAAAGATTGTTGAAGAAGGTAATATTAGAAATAGTTTTATTCTTATATTCAATATTATAAAAGCTTGTGATAACAATTTTTATTTCTGTAGGTATCATCATTAAAAAAAGAGGTTCAGCAAGCAATGTTACAGTGCTCCACAAAGAAAGAGGAGATACTGCAGTCAGAAGTAAGTGCGCTGCCATCCCAACAACAAGCTGCCATTAAGACTTGCTTTGCTGCAACCAAAGTAAAAAACAAAAGATCCATGCGGTATTCCCAGGAGTGGATTTATGAGTGCTTGCTTCTTCGCATAAAAAGCAAAAAAGTATATGAACATGTACGCCAACACAACATTTTGGCATTAAGTATATTTTAACATGTTTGTATATTTTTTGTTTAAATTGTACAAGTGCATGGGTTCTTATATAACCAGAAGAAATTTACTGATATGTTTTTACGCTTTTATGCTTTGTCACTTATTTAACAGGTTTGTATAAGTTTTCTTTATTATTATACAAATGCATGGATTATATATAACCAGGAGAAAATTATCAAATTTTTGTTTAAATTGTACAACTGCATGGGTTACACATATAACCAGAAGAAAATTACTGATTTAATATATTTTTCATGAATCTTTTAAGTATATTTTAACATGTTTGTATAATTTTTGTTTAAATTATACAACTGCATGAGTTACACATATAACCAGGAGAAAAATACTGATTTTTTTTTTTCCAAATGTATGTTTTAAGTTCTGCTAATTTTTAACAGTTTTGTTTATAACTATACAAATGATTTGGTTTCAGGGGTTTCCAACTGGCAGCCCCTGAAGCCTTTT
>JAWZYV010013688.1:0-90000 GCA_038373885.1 Cheiracanthium punctorium
AAAATATACGTTGCCAGAATAATTGGAGAAAAGTTGAACAATAATTTAATTTCTTTGTTTTATTATTATTATTTTTTTTAACTCTTACTTTTTACTTAGAGTAAATTAAATCAATCTGGTAAAAATTAAAAGTTAAATAAATAAAGAAAGAGTAAAGTAAAATAATATATATATATTGTCGTAGCTGTATCGAATTCCTCTAAAATATAGCTATTGTTGAGGAGAAAATTCGTAGTATTTTAATTTTTTAAAAAGTTTTTTATGTAAACTCTTTTTGGCCATTTTCTCTTTACTTCTCTCTTTACTTACGCAGTCTCAAGTTATGTCCGTCAACTGCATTTTTTATGAACGGAAAGACTAAAATATCCTTTTTCAAATAAACTCCGTTTTAACATCGTACCTTGATTTGATTTTTTTTTTTTTTTTTTTTTTTTAAATGGCGCCAAAAGTAATATTTCTCAATAATTTATCTCCTCGGTTTCCATACTAATTTGAAAGTACAGGTATTTCGCTACTTGCGTTTGAAACTGGTTTATTGCTGTATTTATTAGATGAGGGCAGTATTTATTATATTTAATAGACCTGCTCCTTAAAAAAACATGACCCATCAAACGGGTCGGGTGTTTTCCGTTGGAGATAGCGAAATCATAAAAACATCTTAAACAAATTGAATACTTCGAAATATACATATGATATTGTAAAATTCATATTTTAAATAGTTTGAACTTTAAAACTTATCGTCAAAGCATAATAGATAGTCTAAGCGTCTTTCAAGTAACAGAAGTGCAGGGAACTTTAATAATGCAGTTCTAGATCGGACGTAACCATTCCTCACAAGATTAAAATTTCCGTTTATCCAAAACTGTAAGTTGTAAATTCTCGTAAAAAACAGACAAATACAATAAAATTGAATAAAGTAATAAGAATAACGGTTTATCTTTATTAGATAAGATTCCTCTTTGAGAAATATAACATCCCAAGTGTCACTTATTTCAAACCATTTGAACTTTTTTTCAAAAGTTCATGAAACATTTAAGCGCTACAAATAAATGTCTACAGCTTGTTTAGCCGTAGTCAATTATAAGCAAATTCTATTTAGAATTATTTGTATAATTTAAAAATGTACTTACTAAATATAGGATGTTTCACAAAGGTCCCCTAACTTTGAAAATAAATAACTGTAAAATGGTGATTGATTAAAGTATCACTATTACTATTATATAATTATTATGATTTTTTAAAAAATCATAAAAAATTGATACTGAAGTCGCAAAATTTTAGCTACAAATTGCGCGATAGATAGCAATGCAAACGGATCTCAGAAAGGCAGCTCAAACGAGCTGCCTTTCAGAGGATTTCATTGTGAAATCATTTGTAGAGCATTTCACTATAACAGGCACAATTTGCGATTTGGGGGCACCGAAAACATTCATTTGTCGTTCGCACAACCACGCATTGCCCGAAATTTGTGCCTGCTATCTCCTGCAGGGATATCATGGAACACTTTTTTCATGCGAAAAACGGTAACTACTGACAGGTATATTGCCCTGTTGAAATAATTTGTCAGCACTCAACCAACGTTATATGGTCGATTAGGCACGGCATGGTTCATGCAAGATGGGGCTCGCTCACACCGTACGGTACACATGACGCTTTTGACTTTCTGGATGAATACTTCGATGATAAGAGTTATAGCGTTGGAATATTCCACTATTAAGAAAAAAAGCACGGATTGGATTGCTTATTCCTCCGACCTCACTCACTGTGATTACTTTCTGTGGATCATACTGAGAGACACTGTTTACGGTGAAAATCCTTCAACACTCGACGAGCTAAAGGAAGTCTTATTTGTAAGACTTGTGTGTGAATTTCCGACAACGCACTAGAGTTACTGAAAACTTTACTATCTTTTTGTGACATGTATGTACAGTGAATGCACGTCTGTTGAATCGGTTTTGATGTGAATGTTCTAAAACTCAGCTGTTTTTCTCGTATTCGTATTGTCACTTACAGCGACATCTATCGGTGCAATATGTAATTAAAATCTTGTGAAGCGTATAAATTTCTGACTTTTTTTTTTTTTTTTTTTAAAAGCATACCACTTGTTTCATGCTTCTATCGATCACTGTTTCTGAATCATTTATTTTCGAAGTTAAGGGTCCTTCGTGAACATCTCTCTCACTTTATACATAACCCAGCGTTTCTCAACCTGTGGGGCGCGACCCCCAAGGGGAGCGCAGAGCGTTTGGGGGGGGCGAGAAAAACCAAAGAGCAAGGAGTGATGGATGTTTAAAAAAAATCATCTTATTTGTTCTCATTTTTACTCAAAAATATATCCATTTTCGCTTAAAATGTTCATTCAAACTTTACTGATAACATTATTTTGTAGAAAATTCGATTAAATGTCCATTGTTAAAGCTTAAAAAACTGAATGTATGCTAAAAAATATTAAGGGGCGGGGACGCCACCGTAAGTTAGCCTTTGTTTGGGGGGGGGGGTTCGACTTTAAAAGGTTGAGAACCGCTGACTTAACCATTAATGTTCGTATACAAAATTAAAACTGTTGCATCTATGTAGTGTAAAAAATAAAAACTGCGGCATATATATAAATATATACACTGCTCAAAACAATTAAATGATATTGCGGTTTTACGTGGATCTTGTGGCTGGGAAACTTTTTAGCTGATTGATACATAGTCGACACACGTAGTAGGTTATATGAGAATAAATTTCACATGTTTGGCAGAAAAAATGCATTTTATTGCGCATTTTGTGTAGAAAAGGAAAAAAACCCAATTTGTGCATATGAGAAAAAAAGAATAAGAAAAGGTGTTTTCTTCAAAGGAAATCATTTTCAGTAGGGGGTATGGTTTCCACGGACGGCCAGCAACGTTGAACACCTTTGAGGCATGGAGTCAATGAGGCTATTAATCACGAGTTGGGGTATTCTGTCCCACTCTTCCAGAAGAGCTCTTTCGAGTTCTTGGAGAGTTTGTGGGGGTGGTTAGCGGCCAGCAACTCGTCTTCCTAGAGCGTCCCAAACGTGCTCTATTGGATTCATATCTGGAGAACACGCTGGCCATTCCATTCGTACGATTGCTTCCTCGAAAAGGAAATCCTCCACCAGGTTAGCACGATGTGGCCTGCAGTTATCGTCCATTAAAATGAAGTCATCTTCGATTGCTGCAGCGTATGGGACTACAATAGGTCTGAGGATCTCATCCCTATATTGGCGACCACTCAGAGGTCCATCTCGAATGATGTAGAGGTCTGTGCGCCCGTCAATGGAGATGCCACCCTACACCAACACTCCCCCACCGCCAAAGCTGACACTTTCGTGCACGAACGCAGGATTATTCCTACTGCCACCAGGGCCTGATTACTGAAAAGGCTCGTGAAGCTTGAGCTTCCCCTCAGAAGTTGAAGGGGGGCCTGAAAATGACTGAAAAACTGCGATAAAAATTCAAAATTTTGTTTTTAAATGATCTTTCAAGTTATTGTAAACATTTTTAATGAAGAGAAGTGGTGCTTTTCAGAAGTCTTGATACTTCATGTCGCAACATTTCTAAATTGGTTGTTTGCGATGTCTTTGCCTAGGACATCTACTGCGGTTGAGAGTTTTTACCTGTTATGGAGAATATTTGGGCGGCAGAAAGGGGTAGACTTTCAATATGTAATGTTAAACATCTTCTAAATGTCAAAATTAATTCTCAACTTCTGTGTTGGGATTTTTATGATGTCATCAAAACAAACAAAGAACTCCTGGAAAAAAGCCATGCCTAATGAAAAATAGGACTCAATTAATAAAGTTTAATGTTCCAGTAAGGTAATGAAATATTTTTAGTTATTTGTTAATGTTTAAAGTAATTTAAAAAATACTGTAAAATCTCGTAACAATGAACTAAATTATTATGAAAATTAATGAATAAAGTATTTTTATCAAAGGAAATTTTCAAATTAATGAATAAAATGCTTTTTTCAAAGGAAATCATTAGAACTAATTAAATCAATGAAATTTCTTTTTTATGAATAAAATATTTTTATGAAAGAAAATCATTCAAACTTTACTTTTCCCAAACAAAAAGGTGATGGGGGGCCCGAAATGAGACTGAGCTTCCCCTCACTTCAGAGGTTAATCGGGCCCTGACTGCCACGGTCCCTCCAGATGAAAATACGCCTATTATCAGGATGAACTGAAAAACGGGGCTCGTCAGAAAAAAGAAGATTGCTCCATTCATTTCTCCTCCAGTTCTCATGCTCTGTTGCCCACTCCCTGCGGTCGCGACTATGCCTTGATGTTAGTCTAACACATACCATCGGTTGGCGAGCATACAAACCTACACCATGGAGCTAGTTTCGGACAGTCTGAGTTGAAACCGTGGTGCCAGTAGCCGAGCGAAGGTGTTGTTGGAGAAGAGTAGCGTTCATATTCCGGTGTCTCAGAGACATTAACACTAAATAACGATCTTCATTGGGCGTTGTTGCCCATCTACGATCTTGCCCTGGTCTTCGGCCCGCACTTCCAGTCGCCAAAAACTGGTTCCAGATCCTGGAAATCACACTGTGTGACACGCCAATGGCTTGCGCTACTTCGGCTTGAGTTTGGCCCTCTTCTAACCTACCGACAACTCTCCAAGCTTCTGAATCGGTTAAATGACTTCGCTGAGACATCGTACTCATCGAAACAAAGCAGTCACTGAATGCCGATCATCCTTGTCTTCATTGTCTTTTATTCAGTTGAAAGTCCAATTTCATTCGCTGCCGCTGAAGCGACGTTTTTGACGTCGAACTCAAAATTAGCATACTCCACAGTTTGAAAATCAGAAAAAATTGCATTTGTGATTCTCTTCTTCCATTATCGGCAAAAAAAAAATTCGCTTATATCTTTATTTTATATAAAACTTACAGTATCCTTTAATTGTTTTGAGCAGTGTATATATATATATATAGCAGTTTAAAGAATTTTTTGTAGTGTATTTTGACAAAAATATAAGAAATAAACATTCTTTAAGTTATTTGTACAGATCGCTATATTTGCATACTGGGTACATCACTATATTTGCGTACTATACAGAATTTGCATACTGGGTAAATAAATAGTTTTAAAGACGTACTGTTGAATTTTACAAGCGACAATTGCACATAAAATGTAATATAAAATTAAGTTACTTTTTTTTTCATGATTAGTCATTCTCCCAATTCAATTTTGTTATTAGATTTTCCCTCTGTGAACCAGTCTATCCGAAATAATAATATTAATAATAATTTCAAATTTTTAATAGTTTCTTGAAGTACGGAATTATATCAGCCTCGAAAAAAATCAGACTGTTTTTTTCACAAAGTGTACTGTGCTCTTTTATGGACCTGCGAAAATTTAAAAAAAATCGTAAAAACAAAATTTTTCGGAAAATTTCCGTTAACTTAGGGTGTTCCAAGCTATTTTGTGATGCAAATTTTGTGCTTAAACATTTCTTTTTCTGACACTTGCATTTATATAGTGGTTTACTTTAAATAAAAGTATGTAAAGAAAATTTCTTTACATTTTGGAGTCTGACAACATACATTTGTTTTCAGCTTAGTTTGGAAACTATCTATATCAACTATCGTTATCATAGAACATCTTGTGTACATACGAAAAGGTTGTGTACATTCTAAATTTTTAGAAAAAGTATAGTTGTGTTTAGATTTTATTACTTTTTGACAAGCAGCCACTAATGATTCCTAATATTCCACCAATATAAAGGCATATCACATCTGGCCACTTTCTTCCAAATCGATCAAGTGATAAGATGCAGAACATGTTTACTGGAATCTCAAGAAAAGCACCAACGGAGAAGGAAACATACGTGTTAAATGGCAAGTTGCTTGTTTGTAAACTATTGCCATTATAACATAGATGAATAATCAACCTGAAATACATGAATAAATAAATTAAATTTAATATTATCTCTAAAAAATATGCATAAAATACAAAGCACTTTATAAAAATTAATTCCGCATAAATGTACTGGATTCTGGTAAAGTCCTACAATTTGAAAAGTTGATTCTCAGCATTTTTCAGATATTCAATTGAGTATAATAGTCTTAAGATATATTAAATAGGTTTAAAAATGTGAAAATTAATCCAGAAAATATCTCACCATGTTATTAGAAGAACAAGCGTTTTCTTTCTCATATTAGGATATCTTATAAGTCCTAGTGAAGTATGCAGGAAAGAGTCTTTCTTTTGAGGTTTAGTATCATTGGGCTCCAGGGGAGAACTTCTCTGAAAAACAGAAGAATAATGGGTTTTATAAATGGCTACAAGAGTGAATTTAAATTAAAACTTTGCCTACTTCAAATCTTGCCTCACTCCACTTTACAGTGTTATGGAAATGGAAATAATTAAACATATTGTCGCGAGGAGGTAGGAATAACTAGATGAAAGGAGAACTCAATTCGAGATAACGTAATTTATTGACAGACTGCTAACAGCTACACTTGACTGTGAACTCCCTGCATCTGGTGGGAGCTCAGCTTTTATACAATTATCGAATATTCGAGAAAGCAATAATTTGCATATTAAAGAAATATGTAGAATAATCGAGAATTAATACGAACAATAATTTAAAACAACTATTTACAAAAGCTTGGGGAAATGGTTCCGGCCAGTCCCGAACCCGGGACCTCTCGCTTCGAAGCCCAGTGCTGTACCTCTAAGCTATCGGAACTCGTGAGAGTTGTGGCAATATTAAAAATTACAGCAGGACTTATTTTTTGTAATTAATTTAAATTAAAACTTTTAAGTTTTCTGAAACTAAATAAAAAACTCTAGCTGAAATAATAACCAAGAGAAATATGACAAACATCTAAGCTAGTAGTTTTTCATTCAAAGAATTAAAGGGGAAAATCTAACTTTATGCTTTCATAACACTTAAATCGTGCTGATGAACAATACAGGCTCCGGTAGTGGAATATCACGTGATCCAGTGCAGTTGACGTTCGAAATTTTAATCGCGGGCTTTGTTTGGAAATCTGTTCTATACTTCACAGTTATGCTTTTAATGTTTGTGTTCACAAAGTCGTCCCTCTGTTTATTGATATTTTTTAGAAAAAGATCCTTTTTTTGTGTTTTCTGAAATTTACGTATGAATGCCGTGTTCATTTAAATCATTCATCTATTTTGAAAATGCCTCGGATGTGCAGCGTGTATGGATGTCGGTCAAATTACAAAGGCGAACGGGAAACTGTCAACTCATTCGGTTTACCAAAAGATCCAGAGCTTCAACAAAAATGGCTAAGAGCTTTTCCTAACGAATTAACACTTTTGAAATATCCCACAATATGCATTAACCATTTGCACGAAAATGAAATTATTTATGTTGACAAGGTAATTTACAAAGGTGAGGTGAAGGAATACCAAAGGGAAAGGTACCCATAGTTCCTATGGGTATTAGTACTTAAAGTGAAGGTAAAGTAACTATTTGTTTTGTAAATTTTAATGATAATTCGTCATATGTTAATGGTTTTATTGTTATTTTTGAATATTTGGTTTATAACATGTTTATTAATAGTCTAATGTTGATAATAAATTAAAATGTAATTGTATTAATTCTACAAACTTCTTTTCAAAATACTTTTGAGATACTCTCAAAATAATTCTCAAATTACAAATACTTTTTCTCAAAAATACGTTTTTAAGAAATAATATTTTTTCAAAAATGCAATCGAGAGCAAACTACTGAAATATTACCCGTTCTGATTCTTATTGCTGATATGCTCCTTAAATTTATTAATATTGAAAACTTGATTTAAGGGAAAAAAATGTTTTATCTGATAGCTGTATTTTTATTTTATCATGGCTGTATTTTAATTGTTCCTATGGGTTTTAGTACTTAAAGTGAAGAAAATGTAAGTGATTGCTTTTATTTATAGAATAAGAAAAGATAATTTTTATTAATCTATTATTTTGTGTTTTCCTTCCTTCTTTCTTTCCTTTTTTTGTATCAAATATTTAATTTATTTTGTATTTATAGCAACTTTTAGCTAAAATATTTCTTTCTAAAAATGGGACAATCAACAAATAAAGTATTGCGGGGATATATTCAAGTAATTGAAAGAAAGGGTGTTCATTTGATTAGCGAGATTAGACAATCTTTATTCTTACAAAAAAGGAATGTTTTATCAAAGCTAAGTCTAAATATACATTGTTTTAAAGCTTTATCTCTGTGTGTACGTATTTCTCTGAGTTCTGTGTGTATGTATTTCTCTGAGTAAGCGCAAGAGTATCAAAAGAGCAGATCCTCGCTCTCTCAGAGTCACGTGACTTCAAAAGTAGGCGTGACCACCGGAGCCTGTCTAATTCGTCAGCCACGACTTAAATCGTATGACGTAAAGAATCATTCAAATAAAACAACTACATTCACCCTTTCAGACCTGATTAAAGAATTTCTCTTCAATAAATTTTTTCAATTCAATCTCTTCAATTTTTTTAAATAATAACAGAGATTAAATTTGTTATTGAAAATATAAAATAAAAAATCTTGATAATAAGGTTTTCCAGTTTTTTTTTTATGTGTACAAATTAGAACATATATCCTGTACGATAGAATGCGTGTAATTTTTGTGTTCCCAAATTTGGACTCTGGGTCCGAAAGAGTGAAGACGCACTTACATGTACAGTTTCGGAAAAAAAAGGCCCACTTGTACTTTCTTCGGCCGTCGTTCGTCGTACAGAAAAGTTACAGATACCAATCGTTTACGATTGACACACACTTTAATTTGCTATACATAAAAATTGCATAAGGGCCCATCTACATATTAAAATTCTTACCAACATTTTTCCCCCATAGCAACCCCTAGATTTCGCTTCATATTCAAAAATTTAGCTCATTTTAACCCCGAATACTAATTTTCAATAAATTTGAACTGAAAATGGGTGTCATGAAGGTTATGAGCTTCCAAAATCCCCCTCCCCATATGTTAAAATATTTTTTCATATTTTAATTCATATCTCATATAATATTGGTAATAAGAGGCTGATTATTATTCGTGCTATTAGAACTAAACCAACCAAACATAATTTACCGTTATTATGATTTTTAATAAAATATTAATATGAATTATGGATTATGAAATTGATATTCAAAAAAATTATGAATAGCGACCTAGCCAAATTTCGATGGAAACAGATGGAGAAAGTAATATTACATGGCTGTACAAAATTTCAAATTTTTACGTTCAGTAGTTTAATTTATATTAAATAAAATATGTTATTTTCATGAGATAAGGGACCATATATAAATTTATTAAGTCAAAATTTTTTGAAAATTGTTTAAAATAAGTCTAAATTAGGTTTCTTTTCTGAAAAAACACAGTAAAAGATACCAGTATTAAAAATATCAAATTTTGAAGCAAATAAATTAGAGCTTTTTACAGTTTGATGGTGATTCTATAAAGCGTCTATTGTTGCGTCTGCTACCATATCCCCCCCCCAAAGCGTCCAAAATATTTTCCAGGTATGGAATTAGATGCTGTAAATGTTGTCTTTTAATACAACGTCCTATTTCTGAAAAACTAACCAGGGGGAGTAGGGGTTTCATAACCCCCCCTCCATGAGGAATTTTTTGCCATAAGAATATATATTTTGTTTTATTCACTCACTTATCACACACATGTATGCATATATGTGAGTTGCAGTAGTCGTAACCCCCCCCCCCATGAAAAATTTCTGGCTACGGCCCTGTCATCAACATTCCAGGCATGAATTTGACCTTTTCTGATATTGGAAACTTCAGGTCTTAGGACTTTATCAAACATTCCCCCATCAAACATTCAAAATCACGTTTTTCTGTCTAAATTTTCATCTGACTATAAATTAAAATACCGTCAAAAGCCTTTTATTGTGCACTGCAGACGATAATATTAAATGAAAAAAGTGAAATTACAAACACAGTGATAATATTGGGTAGGCAAAATGTAACTGCGTTTTTGACGCGAAATTCAAACAAATAAATTTTCATTCATGAAACCGTTCTTCAAGTTCGACAGTAGCTGAGTAACATTGATGCTTGTAGTCAGAAGAGTAGAGCGCAGCCTCTCACTCCTGGCAACATTTCACCTGTCTAAGAGAACCATCAAGGGAAATACTCAATAACAATTTCCTTTATATCGTGTGTGCGAACCAAGGAAGTTATGAACTCACGGGTCATTTGGACGACTGACTAAATATTCTCATTTCTACCCTTGACATTCTCAGTACAAAAAACTTTAAGAGAGTTGGAAACAATGTTTTCCTTGAAAATAATATTTATTTCTTTTAACTCTCTCGAGTTAAATTAATGAAAGGCGAAAAGTTCGGAACCTACAAATAGCGTATTTCAATTTGCAGAAAGACCCTTAAAAAGGTGCAAAAAATAATTCGCAATATCTCCGGAAATTATCGTAGAAAATTGGTGAAAAATTACATTTAGGGTAATTTGAAGGTTTTCTTTCGTTTAATAAAGTCAAAATACAGTGTTGGCATTGAGAAAAACGAAGTTTATGCAGAATTAAATATGAAGACGGCCCCTTATGCAAATTAAATAAATTGTAAATTAAAGTATGCGTTATTTGCAAACGAATGGTATATATAACTTTGTGGATACAAGGAGTCTTGTATCCTTATTAACGAAGGAATTTTTCGATCAGATTAAACATAAATTAATTACCAACATTTAGCATAGTGTATTACAATTAGCACAGTTAATTCTAAAATTAAATTTGTGGCATGTATAAAAATTCCTTTTAAATTAGACAAATGCTTTTTCAATCACACCTTTTTTATTGGGGACATTCCACAGAATGACAATTTTCATGGTATTCTTGGTTTTGATTTCCTCAAACAGAACAACGTTACAATCAATTCTTTAGAAAACAATATTGTGTTAGCTGATGGAATAAAAATTTCTTTTCTGAATCCTAATGATGTCAATGTCAATACGTTAAGGCATAATGTAAACTAAATATTCTCTCATGATGAAATGACAAATAATAGGATGGACATTAACAAAGGGTGTGATAATAATTATGTATTTGACTTTGGTAAGTAAAGTAGTGATTAATCCAAGTGATTATGTATTTACAAAGGTAAGAAGCCATGTAATGCCTGTAGGTTAGACCATTGCACTAATTCCTAATGTACAGCTGCGGAAAAAAAAAGACCCACTTGCTCTTTATTTCGCCGTCGTTCGTCGTGCAGCAAAGTCATATATACCATTCGTTTGCAAATAACGCATACTTTTATTTACTGTTAATTTAATTTGCATAATGGGCAGTCTTTATATTTAATTCTGCATCGACTTCGTTTTTCTCAATGGCAACACCGTATTTTGATTTTATTAAACGAAAGAAAACCCTCAAATTACCCTAAATATAAATTATCACTAATTTTTTACGATAATTTCCGGAGATATTGTGAATTATTTTTTGCGCGTTTTTAAGGGACTTCCTGCAAATTGAAAAACGCTATTTGTAGGTTCTGAACTTTTCGCCTTTCATTCATTTCGCTCGCGAGAGTTAAAAGAAGTAAATATTATTTCCAAGGAAAATATTGTTACCTTCTCTCAAAGTTTTTTCTACTGAGAATATCAAGGGTAGAAAGTAGAATATTTAGTCAGAGGTCCAAATGAACCGTGAATTCATAACTTCCTTGGCTCGTACACATGACTTAAAGGAAAAATGCAAAACGACTGCTCACGATTTTGAAAATCTTTCTAATTTTGAAATTGTTGTTGATTATTTCCCTTGATGGTTCACTTTGACTGGTGAAATATTGGCAGGAGTGAGAGGCTGCTCTCTGCTCTTCTGACTACAAGCATGAATGTTACTCAACTACGGTCGAACTAGAAGAATGGTTTCATGATTGAAAATTTATTTGTTTAAATTTCATGTAAAAAACGCAATTACTTTTTTGCCGACCCAATATTATCACTGTGTTTGTTATTTCCCTTTCTTCATTTAATATTATCGTCTGCAATATACAATAGTCTTAAAAGACTTTTGGCGATATTTTAATTTATTGTCAGATGAAAATTTAGACAGAAAAAATGTGATTTTGAATGTTTGCTAAAATATGCGGAAGTCCAAAGACCTAATGCTTCCAATATTAAAAAAGGTCAAATTCATGCCTGGAATGTTGAGGATGTTAGTTTTTCAGAAATAGGACGTTGTATTAGAAGGCATCCATCTACTACATCTAATTCTATACCTGAAAAATATTTTATTTGGGGGGATATGAAAGCGGACGCACCAATAGAAGCTTTATAGAATCAGCATCAAACTGTATAAACCTCTAACTTATTTGCTTCAAAATTTGATATTTTTTAATACCGATATCTTTTAGTATGTTTTTGCACAAAGGAAACCTAATTTAGACGTTTATTTTAAGCAACTTTCAAAAAATTATCACTTAATAAATTTCTATATGGTCCCTTAACTCATGAAAATAACACATTTTATTTTATATAAATTAAACTACTTAACGTAAAAATTTGAAATTTTGCACAGCCATGTAATATTACTTTCTGCATCTATTTCCATCGAAATTTGGCTATGTTTATATTCATAATTTTTTTGAATATTAATTTAATTATTCATAATTCATATTAATATTTATTTTAAAATCATAATACCATTAAATTATGTTTGGGTCGTTTAGTTCTAATAGTACGAATAAAAATCAGCTTCTTATTATCAATATTATATGAGATATGATTTAAAGTATGAAAAAATATTTAACATATCGGAAGGGGGATTTTGGAAGCTCATAACTCAGCCATTTTTAGTTCAAATTTATTGAAAATTGGTATCCGGGTTTAAAATGAGCTAAATTTTGAAATATGAACTGAAATCTAGGGGTTGCTATTAAGAAAAAAAAATTTGGTGCGAATTTTAATATGTAGATGGCGCCTTGTGCAATTTTTATGCATAGCAAATTAAAGTGTACTTCAATCGTAAACGACTGGTGTCTGTAACTTTGCTGTATGACGAAGGACGACCGAAAAAAGTACAAGTGGGCCTTTTTTTCCGCAGCTGTATCTAGTAATGTTACAACATTTGAGGCTATTTATAATGTTGGTGAATATTATAAAAATGATATTGTATGTAATAAGAATTTTTTTTTTTATGTTGACATATTGTTGATGAATAATTCTTTGAATCAGGTACATTTAAACAAAGGATGTTAAAGTTGGTTACTTTGAAGAGGTTGAAGTAGTTGAAAATAATGATCATAATATCAAGGATTCTAATTGTTCTAATACATCTAATTTTATACAGGCTTTTGAAAATGTTTTAAGGCAACGTAAATTAAATTTAAAAGCTGAGAAGTTTAATTTAAATCATTTGGATAGTGATAAAAATGCACTTCATAATTTACTCATGAAAAACTATGCGGCTTTCTCAAAATCAATGACAACTCTTGATCATACGGATCGGTTCGTATCTCAAATTGATTTTACAAATGATTTTCCAATAAAGGCTCTTCCTTTCCCTGTTCCTGAGGCTTTGCATGATGAATTCAAACAACAAATAGAGCAATTGGCCGAAGCAGGAATTATTGAGAGACTTTATTCCAAATGGTCGTCTCCAATTTTGCTCATAAAAAAAAAAACAGGATAATTCAGGAAAACAAAAATATCACCTTGCTCTTCATTTACGAATGTTTAATTGTATTATTCTGTTAGAGTATAAAATATTTTTTCCATACCCAGCAAACACAGCCGTATCGGGTAAGGGATGGGCCGACATCGGCAGTACCGTTTCGATGTCGGCATTGGCATGATGGTAATTGGAGCGGTGTCGGTTCCGTGTCGGCAAAATGCGTTGGCGTAGGCAAAAGAAAGGTGATTTCGGGCATGCAACGGTCCGATTGCGGCAAGTCTTTTAGGGTTAACATGCGATTTCGGCGATGTACTGCATAACCGATATCAGTCCAGAAGTGTAATTTCTAAACTGAACGGTATAGAACCAGCAAGCAGCACATATATGTTGTTAAAGTAATACTTTTTAATTTATGGTTTCGATACTTACATGTTTTGAGCCCGTAGGATTGAAGTTTCCCCTTCACAGACAAATAAAGAAAAAAAAATCATTATATCTGGTTAATTTACCGACTTTGCCTTTTATAATTTAGTATTGAAGGGGTTTCTAACGCCGCCCCCCTCAACCCTCAAAGGGGGCAGTTTCTGTCTAGTTATTCATATTTCTAACTAAAATCATGTGACTATAAATTTCATTTTATACAAAGGAATAGTTGTTCTTAAGTACTTCCAATAAAAAAAATTAAAAATTAAATAAATAAAAATAAAATACCTGCAAAGCAGAACATAAAACGTTGCATTTTAGAGGCTCACAAGTAGTTCCCACCATGGCCGAGAGGATAAGGCAAAGCAGAACATAAAACGTTGCATTTTAGAGGTTCACAAGTAGTTCCCACCATGGCCGAGAGGATAAGGCAGCGAACATGGTTGAAGCGTGAAGGTCCTAAGTTCTGGTCTACTGCGTATCTGTCAATCTACAGTTTATATTTTGGGTGATTTTCCCCAAATGAATGTGAATGTGCGTTCGATAAGGTAACCAGATTTTTTAATATATAATTGAGGATAAATCACCGTTGTATCCCCAATTCTAGAACAGAAATTGGGGGAATTTGATAAAATTTTTATACATTCAAAACATTATCTAATATTCATAAAATGAAGAAAATGTGATTGATTTTCATAAAATTAGGGAATAAATCATTATAACTAATGTTCAACCCCGATTTTATTGTTTATTAATTGTTTTATATTTAGGAATAAACGTTAGAGCCCTTTAAGAATTCATCCGCTCAGGACACCGACATCCTAGTCTGACATACACAACAGAACTTTCTGAAATTAAATTGGATTAAAATTGTAGAAAAAATATAGTTTCATTTGTATTGCCATAAAAAATTAAAAATATAAGCACAATTTATAGTTAAGGAACTTTTCTATATAATAGATAGTTGCTGGCAGAAATGAAGCCTCCCCATTAAATGAAGGTTCATAAATCAGGATAATTAGAACCTGTGCTTTTTGTGGTGTCTGTGTTGTAGGGTCACCGAAGTCACCGATTTTAGGGGTTTGGGTTTAAATGCTGCATTGAAAGATTTATTCTCTGAAGTAACTTTAGTCACTGAAAGAGAATTTTCATTGCTGCATCTTTACAGTTATGAGTATAAACTGGTGAAACCGAATGTGGGGGGGGGGGGGGGGAATACCACCACCAGAGAAAATACCCGCCCGGGAAAACTCCCCTCAGAATTACAATTTTCAATGGCGGATTCAAAAGGGGACGGGGGTACGTACACCCTCATGACAAATCAAATTTTGACAATGAAAGGTGGACTTATTTTTAAAATTATAATGCATTTATAAGATAAAGGAGTAAAAAAATGTGCTTTCGACCCTGATTTTCTTAAATATTGGATATAAACTTATTTTGCTTTTAATAGGACTCTTGAATTTGCAGAGAGGGGGGGGGCAGCACCCAACCACACCTAATGATTACAAATGATTAAAATACACTTTAAGACAGTGTTTTTACCGTTAAATATTATTTTAGGTAATTTTGGCTATTTTGTCATTACGTAAAACAGAGTTGAAACCATTCAATAATAGAAGGATGTTGTAAATTTTCCTGTGAAACAACACCAAAGTTTTATTTTTACCCCAAGGGGTAAAGAAATTATATTCATGTTTACTCCCTAAATAGTCGTACTTTTTTTGCCAGTTTCGCATGGGGAAAATCTAGGTACGACCAGTAGCGGATTTATAGGAGGGGCTAGGGGGCTTCAGCCGCCCCCCAAAAGAGATTGCTAAAGAGTAACATTCTGCATCATTATGCACTTTGAGTATGTAAAGTGATCTATTTTAATCACTTAGACCCTCCCAAAAGCTTTTACATTGGTTTTGACTAAAATTTTGCTTTGTTGTACATTTTGTTTGGGTGAAATAAGCATTTTTCAAAGTGTAACCTCTCCCAAAACAGACTTTCTGGATCCGTCACTGGGTACGACTATTACGCGAGGAAAATCTACTACATAATATTGTGCACTCTAAAACTATTTTTTTCTGCTTCAAAACGGGGGTGCGACTATTACACGAGTAAACACGGTAATAAAAGGCGCATGTGTAGTTCTTTAAAATACGCAAATTAATGTACACTAATAAATAATATGTGTTAATCAAATTTTCCTCGGTCAGTCAGATATATATTCATATTTCAGTTTCAAATTTTTATTTCTTCAGATATAAAGAATATCTCAGATTATCAAAAACTCGAATTCATTCACTTGTGCATTCATTAATAGCCAAATATGAGGTCACTTCAAATATTTCACGCCAAATACTTAGACGTCAGCAAGGGATAAAATAAGCGGAGTGATACAATTCTCTCTCCCCTCAATAGCCACCAGTGTTATTTCTATGTCCATAGCCCCTGCCTGCCCCTGTGGGGGGGGCGGGATTGTAGATGTAGTAAAGCCTTTACTACACCCCCCCCCTCAAGGAGAAACAGAAAAAGTTGAAAGCATCTCCCTCTCGCCCTTGAAATGACCTGCGGAACCAGTCCTGCCTTGACCACTTGTTTCCACGGAAGGAAGCGCAATTCGTTCAGCTCGTGCGAAAAGACGAAATATAATGTATATATATATTTTAAATATTAGAAATATGATTTACTCTAGGAACAATCTAGGCCATTTGCTCCTGTTCGTTGGCAAACCGATCAACAAAGTTCTCTAGGATAGGATGAGATTTTTAACAATATCTTGGTTAAAAGAAAGCAGGACAAAATCTTATAGAAAAATAATAAATCTTTAAGCTACTTTGTAAGGATACGTAAAAAATGTCTTCTTGAAGCCAACTTAAAAAAAAAAAAAATCTCTGGTACCTGTACCAGGAAGACACTTTGACAAAATGCGTCCCCAAAATGGTTTTGTGGTACTTTATTATCCCGGCCGTCATTTCCACCCAAAAAAAAAAAAAAAAAAAAAAAAAAAACGGGTTTTTTGGTTTAAACCAGGTTTATATTTATACATATTTTTTTTTTTTTTTTTTGTAAGATGTTCAAATAAAAATTAATATTTCTTCTGAAAATAATTAAAACAAAGTAAATAAACAATTGTTGCCATAGTGTTAAACGATAAAGTAATTAAAAAACTTTGTAAAAAGCACACATAAGAAGTAATAGGTAAGAGGATTTTTACGTATACGCACGTTTACGGATACGCACGTTTCGTTCAAAAATTGTTTTGAACTTCATCAGTCCAAGCCCTTCGTCCTAAAGAACACAGGGAACTGAAACTGTCGTTCAAAACAATTTTTGAACGAAACGTGCGTATCCTCTTACCTATTACTTCTTATGTGTGTTTTTTACAAAGTTTTTTAATTACTTAATTGGTGCCATACTTATGTGGACATTGAAATCATTCAGTTTTAATATTTTATTTAGAGATACTATTTTTTTTATATTTAGTATCTTCTTATATAATACGCTAATGTATGCGGTACCAAAATTGACGATATTTTTACGCTGGAAGCGGCAAGAACTAGATGTAAACATTAGCGCAATAGCAATAACACACACGCAAAAATCCAAATTAACAGCTCAATGACGTCAAGTGAAGCAGGCATATTCGTTACTGGTTACGTATGTCACGCAGTAACTAGATTACAAAATAACAATGCATACGCGAAAAAGCAAAATCTTTCGGACCTTTTTACTTCACGTTTATCGCACATTTAAAAAAAAAAAAAAAACGCTTTGGAGTGGGCTGAAGCATACTTTAGCCATTTCCTGTTTCCATACACGATAAAGCAAAATGCTTCTGTTTGATTTGATTATGGCAATGCTACTCTAGGACGATCTGCCAAGGATCGGGGGGGTGCCTTAGTAAGAGGACTTTCTAAGGGGTTCTAATGCGTATTCACGTTACATCTGGAGAAAAAAACCTACAAAAACTCCAGACTGTAGATCGACAGCCGCGCGATGGGCCCGAACCTTGGACTTTCAGCCGTCTATCATGCTCAGTGTCTTATCTACTCGGCCAAGATTAAATCCCAATGGGATTTTAAAACATGGTTTAATGTTCAAAATGCACACTCTGTCCTACACACACTTTAGTCTTAGTTATCAAGATTTAAAAACTTTTTAAAAAATATTTAATTTCTTCAAAAAGGCTTCTTAGTTCAACATTTTTATTTTTTCAAATCGCATTTTCTGTCTATTTTTCAAATTATTTGGAAGAAGGGTGAAATTTTTCCGTGGGGGGGGGGGATTTTTTCAGGTAGTGCTGTCCCTTAACGCACCTCCTGGCTACGAGCCCGGACGTTGGTAGCATGGGGCAAGGCGGAACTTGACCCCCTATGCCTTTTTGTATGACCTTTGTCTTCCTACTTTTTTATTCTTTCCAACATGATAATCGCCCGCTCAGTGGCCGAGCGCATAGCGCTCGGAACTGGGAGATGGAAGATGCCTGGTTCAAATCCAGGTCGTTTCCATGACCTAACCATAGATATAATACACCGATAGATATTATTTCTATGGACCTAACCGTTCGGAGTTTCCCGTGGTTTCATCCAAAACTTAGCGTAAGTATGGATTATCCCCCCTACAGGTCTAGATCTCAAGCGCAGATAATTGGCCGTATTCTTCCAAACAAACAAACCAAAATGATAATTGGCGTGTATGTTGCCTCAACAAGAAGAAAATAATGGCTAAGGCATCGGCCTTTCTGAATGCTCTTAACTGCTTTTGTACAAATTAGTTAAACATTTTCAAAATTAACTTCCATTACAAATCTTCAAGCAGATTCCGCACAGCCAAAAAGTAAATGTACTGGATTTTTTGCTATCGCTGAGAATAATGACCAATACGGTATTGGAAAATACCCGTGCTCAACAGAACCGAAGATATGGTTAGCATAATCAGTCGAGTTAAAACATTTTTTTTCTAATGACGCACTTGACCATCAGTCATTCGGCGCTACTATGGCTCGATATACTGGTCACTTTATTATAGAGACACCTACCTAATAGGTAGACCGTTGAGCGGATAAAACGACACCGGAAAACTAGGCCACGGTCTAGGACACCCAAAATTTTAGGGGCGACAAGAGTACTCCATCAAAATTATTTTTGGTAGCATAGGTCATCAATTAAAAAATATCAAGGTATAAAAACCGGAAAGATAAATCACATCGAATCCATTGAGCATGCTGCCCTCCCCCAAATCTGAACTAGGCCCTACCCTTAACTTCATAGGTTTTTTTTTAATATTAATGCTCAAGTATATATTTCTAGAGTCTACATCCCATCCCATCCCCGCCCCCATCAACACACACACACAGTCACAAAACTTGAAAGATAATAAATTAGATTAATTTTTTTTTTTTTTACTATAAATAGAATAACACATTTTATTTTATAATAAAGATAATGTGTTTGGATTTTAAAGTATTTATGAACTTAAAAATAAAAAAGATAATAAAACTACTCTTTTTTTTAGATTAGTTTTATCCCCGGTCAGTTTTTAATGACTTAAATCACCTTTTGTAAATTGTGTCACTTTCATGTTTTATTCATTTTCACAGTAACAAGACAAATTAACAAATTTTTGATTAAAAAGAAACTAATCTTTTAAATCATTTTTACTTTTTCTAACAGGTACTTCGGCTTAGCTGTAAAATTGTATCTGAAAATTATTTTATTTTTAATGATGTGCATCACTTTAAATGCTTTTTAAATATCTGAAGCATTTCATTTCATTTATTTGACAGCATTTTAAGTGCTTCCAGATAAATCACCATACTTTTTATCTGTTTTTGCAAGACCCCCCCCCACGCACACAAATAAATAAATAAATAAATAAAGTTTAAAAAAAACTCTTCTGAACTATAGTTTTGTTATAATTACTTCTATTTGTATCAAAATACAACGAAAGTTTACAGTGTAAAATGATTCATGCCTATAATACATGTTCTGTTGTAGATTAGGCATCAACATAATTTCTTTTTCATTTTTAAACAAACAAGCACTTCATCTTGAAAATAATCAATTAAAGAAATACTTAAACTCGTTACATAACTTAATTCATTAAATTCATTATAATTTGTCAATTATTTTATTTGTTTGCTGTGTTAAACAAGAACTAGAATTGATGATCTAAAATCGGCCCATCAGATTTAACGGGCACATTTATCTTGTGTACATGTTTTTCTTAGATCCATAGTCAAATTCCCTATCAATGGCCTGTATTTACCTCAAATTAATATTAATTAAAATCTGTTTTTATTAGTTCCCAACCAAATGCGATAATCTAAATAAATAAAATAAACAGTTTTTTTTGTTGTTTGTTTGTTTGTCAGTTTGTATGTATGCTCATTCGCTATGAGCGCCAAGACTGTTTGTCGGTTCTGGACTAAATTTGGCGCACTGGAGAATTGATTTCTAACCAACTACGGCTTATTATTACTGGTTTATTTTTATAAGCGCAAGATTTTATTCTGATTCATAGCAATTTGTCTTGTTAGCTTTTAGGTCTTAAATAATAATTATTAGAATAATGAATAATTTCTAAGTATACAGTGGTGGCCAAAATTGTGGACATTTCTAGAAACTTTTTTTTCTAAGTTCGTACGCGTATAAAAATATGTTATGTTCCACAAAATGCAAACTCTTTTACATCATTTTAGAGATAATTTAATAGCGATTTCAATTCAAAAAACAAAATTAAAATATTTGTAGTACAAAAGAAGTTAAACAGAGATAATTATCGAGATGCATTAGATATTGAAGATTGCAGTGAGTTATCAGCAGTTCGTAGGGTAGTCTTAATTTTTTATTACAGCTTGGCATCGATGTTTTATTGAGCTGACGAGAGATTATTCAAGCTCAGAAAAGTAACAGTGATTGACTTGGAATGTTAGAAATTACAATTAACTTCATCACTGTATTTGTTTTTCAGATTAAAGTAATTATAACTTTTACTCTAGTGCACATATTTAAATTTAGTTTTATGCATTGAAATTAGTTATAAATTCTCTTTAAAATGCTGTATGAATTTGTATTTTGTGAAACTTAACACATCCTATAAGCATACAAATTTAAAAAATCTAAAAATTTCCAAAAGTGTCCACAATTTTGGTCACGACTTTATATATAAATATTTTTGTTTTTGAAAATATTCATTTTAAACATTAGTGCTGTTGTTTTGATATTGTTTTTTTTTTTTTTTTTTTGAAGATGCTTTTAAAAAAACTTAAATTATGCTATTAATGAGGCATAAAAAAAACCTCTAAATTAAATGCTAGTGTAATTGTAATGTTTTTAAACAAATTTTCATTTCTAAATGCTTAAAAAAAAATCTCTTTAAAGGAAAATGGTTTAGAATGATTTAAAATTCATCTCTTAAAATGTAAGATATTGGCTATATATAATTGTGATTAAAATTAATGGTTTATTAGTTTTATTAGAATAGTTTTAATAATTATATATTTTTTTACTATTATTGATATTGGAAAGCTTATTGGCCCTCAGTAACTTTTAATAAATATATCTGTAGGCATTTTCTATGAGAAAAGCTCAAACTTTCTACATCACCTCACTAATATATGGGGGTATATTTTACTTATCGGGGATTTTTGTAAGAGTGCTGTATAAAAAATAAAAGTTTGTATTTATCTCCATTAAATCTTATGAAAATTTTGTTCGATACCATAAACTTTCATTGTAATTTATTCTAAATGTCTATGATCAATATTTAAAGAAGAAAACCGTAGGTCAGGGTTTTTGGACACGCTCAGACAGTAATAGGGATTGGAAGTGATTATGATTTTTATTTAATATTAAACATATTAAACTTTTTACTTACAGTGTAAATTGTCATGAAAATTATTTAGGTTTTGTTGTTAAGACAGTTCTACACGAGAGCTGTCTGCTTAATTAAGGCATGCCTTGGGCGAAGGACTTTGAAAGCGGTTTTAACCCAAATTCACGTTACATCTGGAGAAAACAGCCGCGCGGTAGGCCGCAACCCTAGAAATTCACACTTTAGTCGTTATCAACTGTCATGAAATTTGAAAAAGTTATTTATACTATAATGTAAAAGTTACTTGATTAATTTTTTTACAGTTTTATAAGATAAATTTATATCTTATAAAGCTCCCTTTCCCTTCTTTATAAGGCTTATAACTTATTAAACTTTTAAGATTAAAAAAAATATGCTGAAATACGCAAGAATGACGATATATAAATAATTAGAGAATAACTTATCAAATATTGAACCTCATATATGAATAAAATAAAGCAACATATATATATGGGGGAAAGTACTATTTACTTTTTTTCAACAAATACCTTTTTTGCATAAAATATTTTGTATTGCATTAAAAATAAAAATAAATAAATAAACGTTTTAAATAAATAAAATAAGCCCTAAAATATTCAGAAAGCATTGGGATCGTGGCGATTGGGGTCGTGGTTGGGATCGTGGTGGACAGGTTTTTCTTTTTGGCCCAGCTTGGGGAAAAGAAAGATTTTGTGACCCCACGACCCTTGGTGTCGTCCCAGAACCCGCGGTAACCCCAAAGTGGGGTGGAAAATGGTGGGGATGAGCAGAGAGAGAGAATATTCTCTCTCCTTCAAGGTCGGTAACGAGATCGTGGGGAGATCGTGGGATTGCAGAATTCAACTGAGCGATAGTCCCTCATTTCCCCCCCCCCACACACACACACACACTTGCTTTTACACTCTCTTATCAGTTCTATAAGAACCCGTTCCCAGAACCCGTTCAAAATACAAAAGCGAAATGGGATGGGAGAATGGTTCAATATGAACTAAACTTTTTTGGGGGAATTTTAAATCATACTCATTCTTATGAAAAGAAAATTAATGAATATACAATGAAAAATATTATAAGAATTTTTTTTATCAACAAATAATGTCCCCCATCCCTTCCCCCCCCCAAAAAAAAGAAAGAAAAAACCTCGATTTTAGTCCGCTTTAATAATAAATACTCTAAGGAGACAATTTGATACAAATACATATGAATTATTAATGTAAGTAGAAATTACATTTTTAGAGAGATTAATTAAAAGGTTTTTGCAGATATCGTATAGCGAAAAGTTTTTTCAAGAATGTATTTTCCTTGGAATAAACTATAAATTTTGACTTCCTTTAACTGTACACAAACTTCAAAACAAAATACTGATTACGATAAGTTTCATCAAATGAATTATGCATTTAAAATAAATGCTTGAATTCAAACTTATACCCGGAATAAACTTGCATTTCTTAACATTTTTTATTTAAACATTTTTATTTTATTTTGGTGATTTCAAAGTTAAATTCATAAATAAAGTGAATTGCAGAAACTTTGAAAAGTGCTGGAAGAAAACAAGATGTTGATGGGTGATTTCTTTTCCTCTTCTACAATAAAGAAACAATATCACCGCAATTATTTAATATTGTTGTTTTGTTCAGGCAGAGCATTCTAGGGCTATCTTCCAAAGAGAAAAATGTATTGAGCGAGCACTTTTTAAGGAGGCCTAACGAGTATCTATGTTACATCTGGGGAAAAACCTCCCAAAACTCCAGATCGACAACTGCGCAGTAAGCCGGAACGCTGGGCCTTCATGCTTCAGCCATCTGAAAATGTTTATCAATTATTTAATTGTTAATATTTTATAATGCATTTTACAAATTTAACAGTGCTTTATTGGATGTATCAAGTTGCGCTGTTTTTAAAAGCACGTGATGTAATCACGTGCTTTTAAAAACAGCGTTATATTTAAATAGTTTTAATATTTTAAATCAATAAAGTTTTAATGTAGTATCTCTGATCGGATCACTTTTTTTTAGCATAAGGAATCCCGTAGAATTTTAAATGATGAAAAATCAGCAAATCCGTGAGATATTTTTTTACATAGTTGGTTGTGGAATGTATAAGTACTTTTGTTTCTGCAATTCATAGAAATACATCAAGTGAGCAGAAATTTTATAGGACAGGAAGAATTATAATTTCAGAATTTTAGAATACTGGAAAACGAAATTTTTTATTCACCAAAGCAATATTCCGTTAGATTTTCAGAGAAATAGTACATGCTTATTAAATACTTATATTGTTAAATATAGTATTCTGAAAGATTGAAATTTGTTCGGTTATTCAAAATTTTCTTCTTTTTTTTGTCTTTTTTTTGTTTTGCTTTTTTTGTGCGTGTGTTTGTGTAGTAATTTCGATTTCTCATTCATTTTTTTAAAATTTATCAAACGAAAGAATAAACGCCCAAAATAGTTAAAACATCATTACTGTTATACAACTTTTTGTAGCATTAAATAATCATTTATATATATATACATTTTTCTTTTGGCATACATACTCAGTCTTATAATTAAGTTGAATACCCTAAGTTAGTCTCTCAGTCTATATTTTAAATATACATATAGTTATAATTCGAAAATAGCAAGAATAACCTGATATACTGCAAAAATAATAAATGAATAATGCACAAAAAATATCACCCTTAATTTAAATCAGTTTTATCAATCTCTCGTGCGTTTTGTGAGCAACTTTTTATTTGGTTTGTTTCATTTTGTTCTAAATAAGGAAATATTTTTAAACAAGCGGTGGATACCGCTATAAATGTTTTTCTATCTTATTTTTCCACAAGACTACCACCTATTCTCAAATAGGGTAGACGATATAGTAGATATAGATCATTCATTATAAGAACTGCTGGGGATACAAATATATGTAGGTGTTATTTTCTTAAGTAAAATAAAAATTGGATTATTATTTTCAATAGTTTGTACACATTTTCGTAACACTGCTAAGGCTCTGCGATTTTGGGCTGGATTTCACACAGACATGAAATATATAACTCTTGATATTGTTTGGTATCCTATGTTTTCAGAGGTAGGATATCACTTTATTCCGGAAATATCATACCCAATCCCTCAATATAATAATATACCCCCTCCCCCCCTTTTTTATTGCACGCTGTTGGTGGTGCCTGATGAAGATGTGATGCATATTCTACAGCTTACGAAATATTGCAACAATAAATTAAAGCTGTTGTGAACTAATAGTATTTAAATATATGTAAAAAATACATGTGTTGCATATTTTACAGCTTACGAAATATTGTAACAATAGATTAAAGCTGTTGTGAACCAATAGTATTTAAATATATGTTAAATTATGTCGCATACTTTTATGTCGCACTTTTGTGACACATTTTTCGGACAATTTTCAATAATGGGGTTGAGAGATAAAATGACATAGTCATTAATATATATTTGCTATATAAGATTTGTTTTTCAAGTAGTTAATATAAATTTAGAGTGTAGGTGTGAATATTATTTAAATTGTTTCAAACTGTGTAAAAATTTCTATTAAAAAAAAAGTATTGAGAATGATTTTTTAAATATTTTTTCTGTTTAAAAATACTACAGATTCAATGATAAATTTTGTTGAATCAAAAATTTTAATCAAAAGCAATTAAGAGAACAAGTGAATTAAATTTCATTAAAATCCGAGATAGTGATTGTCGAATTTGGGTTTTTGCTGTTGAATTGACAGGGAATGACCTGCTACTTTGATCACTATTTAAAACGGACTTTACAGACGGACTTTTTTTTTTAGTTTAGACTATTTAAACGGACTTTTGGTCAGAGTAAATGTGTTATGTGTTAGACCTTTTTTTTTTTTTACTTAGTCCGTCAAGTCTTATATGGAGTTCCTTTTCAGACATAGCTAATTAAATATTGACACTTTTGTGTAGTTCAACTTAAAATAAGTTTAATTTTACTTAATTTGTTCATTTATCAATTGACCATACCAGGAGCGGATCCAGAGTTCCATGTGGGAGGGGGCAACTGTGAAACACTATGTTGAAAATTTCTTTTCTATTAATCTTCCTGAGATGAGTGCTACATTAGTTATAGGTCATGGCAAACCTACGTGTAATAAAACTGTAGTGTTTGTTCAGTTTTTTGTAAGAGGGTGGAGTGGAGGGGTTCAACATATTTACTTAACTTTAAAGGATATATGTAATTATTACCAATTTTGTGTCTCTGTTGTATCATTTGTTGCCAGTAATTTCAAAAACTTTGATTACAATTAAACTTATGTTAGTACAAATGTAATTATGACGAGAAAAATAAAGTGACGAGTGTACAAGATTTCTATTGATTGACCAGATGAACAACAATAGATAAATGAATCACTTATGTCGCATTCCATTTTCTATTTTTTTGCTATACCATTAAAATCAATTGATTCGCTGCTCTAAATAGTATGCAAAACTGTATATGGAACTGAAATGTAAATTAAACTTACACAGTTAGAGATAATTACAAACAGAACATATTTAATTTTGATCTATTACTGAGAAAAGAACAACCAAAATTAAATTTGAGCCACTATACAATTCATTTACTTGTTTCTCAAAATCTCAAAAATTACTGTGCTTCTTTCAAACTGCATGTTTTTGGAAAAATTAATTAGTTATTCACAAAACCGATACATGAAAATTAGCTTACACTCGTGGCTATCTAGTGAACGTCTTTAAAATTCATGCATTTAAGGGTTAAAATTTTTTCATTTAGCTTATCCAAATTTTAGTACAATCCATTGATGTTTTTAGTAGTACAGAAATAAAGGTTTGCCGAAAGATTTGTTCCTCAGCCCCAAAAAACATGAGTTGTTTTTTTCTGGCGGGTCCATTTGAAAATACTCACAATTTTGTAAAGATGTTTTTATTTAAAAATTTATCTACATTCACAGCTTTTACTACAGACACAAAAATGATTATAATATTGTTTAAGATTATAATAATTACTGTCAATACCAGACCAAGGTCTGAATTTTCATGACATTATGCTTTTGGTACAATTTCGCACTGTTAGTTCATTTCATCAAGAAGTTTTTAGTAAAACGTAATATATTTAAAGCATTTTTTAAAAATAATTTTGGGTCATTTGTTTGTATATGTGTTTACGGCAACGCTACACTAGGGCGATCTGCCAGGGGGGGTGCCTTGGTAGGAGGACTTCCTAAGGGGTTCTAACGCGTATTCATGTTACATCTGGAGAAAACCTACCAAAACACCAGACCGTTAGATCGACAGCCGCGCGATGGGACCCGAACCCGGGACCTTCACACTTCGGCCATCTACCATTTTCAGTGGCATAACCACTGTGCCATGGTAAAGCTTGTTTGTGTATAGGTGCACTTATTTATATAGAGGGTGTCCCAAAAAGGTAGTAAGAAGCATCGATTCTTTATCTAATAAGATATAGTAAGTGGGAAAGATAAGTATTTAATGAGATAAGTGGGTAATGTAAAATGAAAATATGTTTAAAACAGGGTAGGAAGAAATATACGGGAAGAATTTTTCTCATTAAATTTATAAAAGTTAAAGTTTTTAAATTTGTGTACGTTGCCTCTACGGAAAATTCCCTGTTAGTAAAATGTTCCCCATAATAATGAAGAGATAAACAAAATTTCGGCTTTTCATCGTAAACTGTCTCAAAAATATCTGTAAACAAAAATGATCCGGACTACGTAAACTTGAATGTAAATGTTTATTACTAGTATTGAAAAAACGATTTTTTTCACAATTTTTGTATAATTTCAGAAACGCGATAATTTGGTGTGAGGTTACCCCTCCCCTTTCGAGAGCCACTGAAAATTTATTTAAATCAGAATATATTTCTTTTCATACATCTGACAGTTCTTAGGGTATAATTCTACAATTTTGTACATCCCCTCATGAGTGCAGGGGGCACATTTAACTAATTTGGGAATTTTCGCACATATTTAAAATGTGTAACTTTTTAAAAATTAACTTAATAGTCTTTTTTCTACCTTGTTTTGAACATTTTTTCAATTTACATCGCCCTCTTATCTCTAATAGATAAAATATTAAATAGTGCAGCTATGTTATTTGGACACCCTATATGCTAAAGATTTAAAGTGCGTAAAGATTTCATTATCAAACTTTAAAATTGAAAATCACCTAGTCTTTGTTATGGGCTTCAACAATTTTTATTCAATCAAAAAATTAGTACAATTAATTTTTCTGTTGTTCATTAAAATCAAATTTTAAAAGTAATAAAATTTTCATAATTTTGTGATGATAATAACGGAATTTAAGTATATTTTGTGAATCTTGTGTGTGAAAATTTGTTAGTTTAAATCACAATTGCCTAGGAGCTGACAGTATGAAACTCATAAGAGTACATAGTCATTTACAATTAAATTATGCACTTCCCTCAGAATTCCAGACTGACGAAATCTTTATATTCAATGTAATATTATTGATGTTTTATTCTATTTAAAAGTAAGAAAGTCAGTCTCCATTCAGCAATATCTGATGCTTTTTATATTTATTACATGATAAAATACATGCAAATATGATAGGGAAGTTTTCGATTTTTTTTTTCAAACAAAAATTTTAATTCTGGGAAGTTGTAGTTTTAATAATGTATGTAATAACTAACTATAATAAATTTCTAATCCCTTTAAAGAAGTCCAATTGTATCTTCATTGCATTAATTAGCATATGCAATAATCAATAATGCTAGTGATAACTATTAATCACTGAAATTCAAATTTAAGAATTTTGATGTGATCACATTTGTGATTGACCAATTTATAGTTAAAATATTTAAAACTAAATAAATATTTAAAAGTTTCCTGAAAATAAATAAAACCTGGATTTTTTATTTTATTTTATTTACTTGTTTTTCTAACCCATTAAAACTCTTGTTTTTGATGGTGGGCTGGGCTTTCCCCCCTTTTTTCTACCCCAACAAAAGTTACCTCTTAGCAAAAATTTATGTAAGAAACTGCGGTAAATTTTGCTGCGAGATTTGAAGCAAGAATTGCTCGTCTGAAGAATAATTTAACAGTAATTTTAGGATTATTTCGTTATGTGTGTTTTACGAGTGCTCGAAATAAGTTTTCAGTAAGATAATAAATAAGCTCGAAATATATAATATATGTAGCTATAATTTTTTTTCTGTTAGTCTAATTTACCATTTTATGAAGTACAAACTTAGTTTTCTCGGGAGGGGCAATTGCCCCTACTGTCCCCTCGCTGGATCCGCCACTGGACCATACCATTTAATAATAACAATGAGAAAATTATTAACATTTTAAAAAAGCTAGAAAGCTTGCATGTGAGCAGTCTATAAACTTACATTTGTCAATGTAATTGAATTCCATCAATATAACTGAATGTTACAAAGAATAAGTTAATTACATGGAAAGAAAAACTATGCTAAAGATAAGTGTTTCAGTGTTTTTAAAAATGTTTTTCTTTCTTATTTACATAATTTCATATCACTTGATTTTGAAAATTATTTTGACCACTCAATGAAATTCCTGATATAACAAAGTCAAAAGATGTTTAAATGCCATATATTGGCAAAAATGCCAAAAATATGTAATTTACTTGTAAAAATATGCGTTTTGTCGTTTCGGTTTTCTTATTATAAGTGTAGATAAATTACTTATATTAAAGCTTTGCGTTTAAATTTCATTTATTACATAAAATAATTCAGATTACATACATAAAAATAAAAAGAAAAAACCTGCACACTTTTCAGCACAACTTTGGAGCACGAGACACAACACAAATTGAGATTTGTTTCCACATTGCATTTCTGTACTTGACATTTTTTTCTTTATTTAACCGCTCCCCCCCCCCTCTCTCTCTCTATCTATATCTCTGTGTGTGTGTGTGTGCATGGGTGTGAAATGCAGGAAAAAACGCCCCTCGGAATTATAATTTTCAGACTTAAAGATTGATTTCTTCTGTAAATTGAAATTCATTTAAGAGAATAAAAAAAAGTGTGCCTCCCCCCCGGCAGATTTTTTTCGCCCCTGATTTTTTAAAATAATGGACATAAACTTACTTTTATTTGCCTTTAATGGGGCGCTTGGATTTGGAAAGTGTGTGTGTGTGTGGGAGGGGGGGGGGAATCAAGCACACACCTGACCCCTATATGAGTTCAGAGTATATGTGAGGATGCTATTTAATTTGATTTTGGGTCCAAATTTCCGTATTTCAGTTTAAAGTGCATGAGTATATCGAGTCCCCCCCCCTTTTACGAATCAATTGAAAAAAGCGCATGATTTGAATGGGTTTATTTTTTGAGTTCAGAGGGGTGGGGGCTTTAAATGAAAAAACTGTGAAAAACAAGTGGGCGTTCAAAAGGGCATAAACAGAGGTACATTAGTGTATTTTGTATTTGTCTCTATTGAAAATTGCCATTCAGATAATTTTTCCAGTAGCCTCATGGCCGTCCGAAACGCCTCATTGCCCTTTAGCTTTTGATAAAGTTTTTTTTTTTATATAGAAAGAAAAGAAATTGCTGCACATTTATTATGTCAATCCTGTTCATTTTATGAATGACAATGACATTTATTTGATTTGAACTTCGGATTCCAGACTCGTGGGAAGTTTTGGGTCAAAATGATCCATTCCGCGATATCAGGTATACATATTAAAAACAAAAAACACATGAAAGTTACGAGCTTAAATTTTTTACCGCTAATTAATAACATACAGTTAGGAAAAGTCACGATTTTTTTAAAATTTAAGTTCGTAATTTTTAGAAAAAAAAGGAATCAAATCTGGTTTTGGGTCAAAATGACCCATCCCGCGGTTCTAGTGTTAATTTTTAAATTCATGAAAACTTTAAAATCTAAACACATTATTATAAAGTAAACTTTATTACTGTATCTTATAGTAAAAATAAAATGTTTAGTTATTAAATAAAATTTATTATCTTTCAAGATTTGCGCGTGTGTTGGGGTGGGGGGATGTTGACTCTCGAAATACAGTGCACACCGGTTATAACGGACCTGGGATATAACGTACTATCGGTTATAACGTACCTAGAATCTAGATCCCGCTTGAAGTCCTATATTTATAATGTTATTTAACTTTGGTTAAAACGTACTTAACAAAAGTACGTACTTCGGCTATAACGTACTTTTTATGCCAAAGCCAAGAATAAAATTCTGCTTTTCTTATGCATTTTATCTCCTTTTTCGAGTAAATTTCAGTACGTTCAAAAACACTCGTTGTCAGTTTTCAGATTCTTTGGCGAGATGAATTGTGCATGAATGAAGGGAGCGATCTTGTCCCCCCTTCTTTTTCCCCTGCTAGACAGGGCTAAGAACAAGACCAAGTTTTTTCTTTGTCATTCATCATTGTAAATGCCTCCTGAAAAGCCCTATCTATAATGATTCTGATGATAGTGAAGAAGAGCAGCCTATACAAAGCATACCCGACGCATTAAATGCTGTAAAAACAGCATCAAGATTTTTTGAATGCCGCAGTGATGATGCAGAGACTCTACAGAAGTCTATTATAGATATCCAAAACGGTATTTTTAAAGTAGCATCTACTCATTTAAAACAAAAGAAAATGACAGATGATTTATCTCAATAAAAATTGTAAGTGATAAAGAATTTTCTTTTTCCATCCCATTTAAATTTTAAAAACTCAGACCTGTTTAAAACGCATGTTACAGTGAAATTATGAGCCCACTTTCTTTTTTTGTGCAATATTGAATCTTACCGGCGGTATTTCTTATAACGTACTACTTTTTTAGGTCCCGTGAGAGTACGTTATAACCGGTGTCTACTGTATATAGTTGCACTTTAATAATCATGAAAAACTATGTTAATGGTAAAGCCTAATTAAGATTTTTGGGGACACAGCATGCTCAATGCATTCGATGTGATTTATCGTCCTCTTTTTCCTTTGCTGATATTAATATTTTTGAATTGATGGCCTTTGTTACCAAAAATAATTTTGATTAAGTAATCTTGTCTTAAACTATATTAACCATCGCCCCTTAAAATTTTAGGAACCCTAGACCATGGGGTAGTTTTCTTGTGTCATTTCTTGCGTGTGTTGTTCTTTCCGCTCACCGTATGCGCGTGTTGTAAGATTGGGGTAAGCTTTTGGGAACTTTGAAGCTAAAAAAGCCAATATTAAAGCCTTCTCACCTAGTTTTAGTAAAAAGCTCCTAGTCCCTTTTTTCTCTTATAATACATAATTTGTAAATTTGAGGGGGAAAAAAAGAATTAGAACATCAACTGTGATCAATATAGTCTATACTATATATCTAATAATATACTATTCATATTATTTACTGCTCAATGCACTTGCAGCGTTCATGTATGATTTAGAGCGTAAAGATTTCAAATAGTACAGAATTCATATATTCTAAAATACTGATTTGGTACAACATAGAAAACAAATGCCCTAAGCACGTTGCACCTAAGGTGTTCGTAAAGGAAACTGAGTGCTTTCAGTTTAAAAACTAGATCGTTCGTATACAAAACTGAGTGCAATTAGTTTCAAACGAAGTAAACTGAGAACAAATTAAGTTCGTTGAGTTTTACTTTCTGCGGGTTGTTTTTGTTTAGAAATGGCGTCCGTTGTTATAGAATAGTAATGTTATGAAAAGTATTTTACGTTTGCTGAAGCTGCAAATATTAGTTTTTCGAGGAGGAAATTGAGGCATACGTTAGAAACTGCTACGAAGGTACATACTTTTTCAAAGGTAATCATTTTCTTGTATTTTTCATTTTAGTAAATTCAAAAATGCATGTTTTAGTGTCGAGATTGAAGGTGATTTAAACCGTTATTTGCGAAATTTGAATTTCTCTTGCTAAATACTTTTGAAAGAATGAAGTTTAAGTTGAAATTTCTAAATTTTGATCGGTGCACTTCAATTATGGCCACTCTTTCTTTTAAAAATCCTGTTAATTTTATATTGAGTATGTGCTAAAAACTCTCCTCAGCAAAGTTAACGCATTCGCGAATTGTAAACAAACACGTCTCCTAGGCGATGAAACTAGATAAATTGAAGTTGTTCGTAAAGGCAAAAGAAACTGATAACCACTGACAGCACTAAACACACGCATTCCAGTTTTCTTACGAAAACTCGTGCAACGAGTTTGTTGTTTACGAATGCAGCCTATAAAAGCAGCCGGTGTTGCCCCAGAAGAGTCAATTGTCATCGAACTCTTGTTGAGTGAGTTTGCTGCATTACGCTGTGAATTGTGCTATTGAAGGCAATACTTTGCTTTTTCTTAAAAGCCGGTTTTTAAGTTCTGTGTGTAAATTCAGCCTTGCTCAGTATTGAAGGGATGTTTACGATTTCCCTCGTAAGTTTCCACTGAATTGATGCCTGTGGAAGTGTTTTGTTTTGTGTTAGAAATACAGCATCTGTGAAAACTTCTGTACTGAGCGACCTGTTATAAGCAAGCTACTGGCCGTTAGTGCCTGTGAATTTTATGCAGCTGATTGTTCGACGAAGTTTTAGAAGCAATAAAGTTCGTGTTCCATCCTCACCTGTGGACTTTTTATTAGAATTTGCTACACTTAGTGGACTTTAGAACGACGAACCGAGAAATCTAGCCGAGTTTTCTGCAAAATGGGTGTCGGGATTCTAAAGTAAGACTTTCATTTTCCAGTGAATGGTGTGGGCCAGAAACATGGACGAGCAACTTAAAAATCTCTTGGATATGATGAAGAAAATCGAAGCCGGACAAGCTGATATGAAATCCGGGATGGAGCAGGAGATAAATTCCGGAAAAGAAGAGATGAAAGCAACCCACGACCAGATGAAAGTACGATTGGAAGAGATTAAAGATTTCAGAAATTATAAGCATTACAGAACTTTCACCAATCATAACCGCAACTTTATCTGACTTACATAATTAAGAACTGCCTTCCCTCCTAATTTTAAAACTATTTTAAATTTTAACAAACATAACTACATATAATCAAAAAATTTTCATGTTCCTTACAGACTTTAAGGTAAATATTTAGTATTCATTAAACTTCGTGGAAATGTAATTATAAATGTAAGTGTAAATGTTAGTGCACTAACTGTGCAACACACAACTAATGTTTTATTAGGATTATAATAGACATTATGAAGCATCTATCCCGCTGGAAAACTTTCAGCCACGAGCTAAAGATTTTTTTGTTTCTGTTGCACACGTTAATGAATACAATACTTTTTGCTGAAAAGAAAAGTAAGTTGGATTTCACTCACCAGTCGATCATAAAAATGTTGCGAACTTAAGTTCTTTCCATTTACATGAGCGACTTGCTGAAGCAGCTCTGCAGCTCTAGCTACTTGACCTTTCGTCATTAGCCAACTAGCTGACTCAGGTACCCACCTAAAAGGAAGAAAATTGCTCAATATAAACAAACTAAATTCAATCAATCATTTTCCTCGCTCTAAAAGGGGGAGAAATGGAAACTTCATCTACTTGCCACTGCTGTATAGTGTTCAAAGCTGTTTTAAGCATTCTACACTACATTGTATCATATCCGAAATTGCGATTTTATGTCGGGACAGAAAAGCAATCGCCAATATTAATGTGTTTAGCTAAATAGTGTGATTTTGGTACATAAATACAAATATAATAATTATGTCAGGGACTTTGAAAAGTTTGAGATGTTTCTCTGAGGCTGTACTATACAGTGTAATAAAGGATAAACCTGTATCAGTTACGGAAATTTTAGAAAAAAATTGTTTAAAATCGAAAATTTTGCCGAGCAATTCCATGTTTAGAATTTTTGCTATAAGTTTCATAAAATGCACTATTTTTTCACTTATTTCAGTGTGTAATGCAGCCTAGAAAGAATAACCCTGACATTTTTGAATTTGCTACAGTAAGTTCATTTTAATTGGCGGACAAAGACCTTGACGCAGATTTTGTTTCTTCGGCTTACACCCTTGTGTACCGCACCGGATGGTCTATGATAGGGGTGGCGAACCTTTATAGATCAACGTGCATTTTTTCTGAAGAAATGTTTAATGAGGCCATAGACGTGCCGTCAAATAATTTTGACTTACTAATTTTCAGTTAGTCACCATTCCATCGTGATACTTCATAGTGAACATAGTTATTTTTTAATTAAAATGCAAACCCTTTTGATCGTTGGCGTGCCCAAAATATTGTGTCGCGTACCATCAATGGCACGCGTCCGATTGGTTCGCCATCCCTGGTCTATGATTTTAAAATGAATCCCTTCATTACAAATGAAGCGAAACTAGGGACGGACCAGAAAACTGGGCGCGCTCCCACTCTCATTTTAAATTTTATGTGCACACAAATTGAACGCGAAATTCGAAATATAATTAAATTAAAAAATCAAAAACTTCCAATGCTGACCCAGTGAAAATTGAGTTAAAAGGTGTACAAACGTACAAAAACATGTGAAATTGCGAGAATATCATAAATAAATGTGCGATATCCTTACAGCCTTAAAAACACTTAATTTTTTTTCAAAGAATTTAAAAGATATAAAAATGTGAATAAACGTTCATAAATGTTTATTTTTTGTTAATAAAAATGCAATATTGTGTGAAAAACCTGTTTAACTGCATAAATATAAATTTGAGAAAGCTTGACAAGAAATTTTCACTTCTGGCGTGCAGTCCTACGACTGACTTTTTTTTTTTTTTTTTTTGTAAACATAGTTGGGCAATTTTCCGGCATAAAGATATTTCTGCGAGGACAGTGGCAAAAACTGATAAAAATCAGTAAAATGCGAAAAAAAAGGCAAATATTAAATTACTCAAATCTAGCATGTAATTATTAAATATAACATATTACAAAGGTGAATGTATCGGCGCATTACTTGGTGAACTAAGAATTACGTTTGCTTATCTGAGTTTAACTAAAATATTTTAGCTAATCAAATATGATTAAATTATTTTAGCATGCTTTAAATTCTCAAATTGTATTTTCATCATCGGATACTTAGAAATAGTTATATTCAGAAACTAAATTTTGATTACGGTTGACAGTTATTGCCATTATTTTAATAGTCGATCAAATATTTTTAATTAATATACTGATACATTTATTAATTTAATTTAAAGATAAAAATACATAAACATTTAGCTCTTAGATACTTTACATACCAGCTTTCTCTGTTGGAAAAATTTAAAGTTAAATACAGTCGACTCCGGTTAATCGGACCACATCGGGGACCATCAGGGCGAGACCGGTTTGGTCCCATTAACCGTCTAGTCCGATTAAACGAACATTCCCCAAAATTTCAGAAAATATGCCTTTTATTATATAGCAGCACATTGAAATCTTTATTGTACGACACGCATGTCTGAGGAGAATACAAACAAGAATTACAATTGCCCACAAACTTTATTCATTTCAAAAATTCACAAACAATTTTTTAAACAATCTGCACAGTACATGCATAAGCATACAAAAGCTTAGTGAAAAATGGTCTTATCATATTTAATCAACGTTTGAAGAACTTATCTAGCGTCGTTTGTCGCATTCTCTCGACTGATTTCATTTTCATTTCCACAAAATCTCCACAGACGTTTAACGCAGCAATCGCACTGCCTTCATTTCATTCTTGTAAAAAAATAGCGGCGTAAAGTTTCAATGCTTTTCCTTGCATCTTGTGTTGTCACTTGCTCCAATACATTAGAGGTATTATCATCACTTTCGAGATCTTCCGATGCTGCGATGTATTTATCTTAAATTCGAGCAACAACTGCAGCATCGTGATCTTCATGTTCATCGAAGCTCGTTGTCGATGGATAAAAATTCGTCATAATTTTCGACCTATTGAAGTTGTTCTATTCTGCCACCATTTTCACTTTCAGTGAGCACGGCCACATACCTCTCCAAAACCAAATTCTTAAAGCCACAATGTGAAAAACAGTTCTGAATTGTCTCACTGCTCTACTCTCCAGCTATCGGCCACAAATATGATTGGTTGTAAAATTGTGACTTTTGCGCTGACTTCTATAGCTGCTGAAGATGTGGTCAGCAAACCTTCTTCAATTGCTTGAAGGACGTAATTCACTAACTTTGCACGATAAAAGGTCTTTAAATTTTTTATTATGCCCATGTCCATTGGCTGCAATAAATTTGTAGTTCTAGGGAGTAGAAATTCCAGTTAGCAATCTAAATGAGGATGTGCTGCACAATTGTCGATAAGGAACAACACTTTTTTCGACTGGTGTTCTAGCTCTCTGTCCCAATCCTTCAGCCACTCTTTAAAAGTTCAGAGGTCATCCACGCTCTTCTGTTTTCACGATACACAACTGGTAAACTATCCATACTGAATTTATTAGAGCAGCGAGGCTTGGAGCAATTTCCTACAATCAACAGCTTCCTTTTATCCGTTTCTGATATGTTCGAACAGCACAAAACAGTTATGCGATCCATAGCTTTTTTGGAGCCAGAGAGTGCGATATGTTTATAACTTAAGGAACCGTCTGGTGTAGCACGATAATACATCCCGGTTCCATCTGCATTATAAATGTTATCTGGTTTAAATTTATCAAGAAGCGCGGGCAGTTTTGTTAATTTCCAGTCTTCAGCTCCAGCACAATCAGCGCTTTCTTTTTCGCCGTGTGCTTTCTTGGATTTTATGTCGTGTCTAGATTTCCATCTAGACAACCAACTGTCGGTGGCTTTAAAATCATCGTATCCCAGCTTCTTAGCTAGCTCCTCTGCAAAGTAAAAAAATTCAGAAACGTCACATACTTATAGCAGAAAGGTTTCTGAAAGTATGACGTAACCTACCGATGCTCTACTCAAACTCACCCCCGCAAACGACCCCCGCATGGTTCAGAAACGTTTCTGCAATTTTTAACTACAAGAGCTGCCCCATATTTTGGGGTAACGTTTAAGAATTTTTTTTTTTTACCGTGTGCTTTGCCCATTAACATAGAACCACTTACTCGGACACCTGGTCCAGTAACAGTGGCAAACCATTCATTAAGGGCCTCAACGACGTCAGGATTCTTTCCTTCATGCTTCCGTTTTTTAGAAGTTATTTGTTGTCCTTCATATTGCAACCATTCTTTTCTTAGCTCATTCTCTTGTTTTATCAAGCGTGCAATTGTGGTCTTCGGCAAGTCGGTAATTTCCACCAATGGTCGCCAACTAGTGTTTGTTGGCTGCTGCTTGATCTGATCTAGGAAGCTAATTTTTTCAGCTAAAGTCAAATCCCTCCGTGCCATTTTTGTCGGTCAGATACGACAAACACACACTTCACTGACTAAAATGTTCTGATGAAAACTTGGTGTTTCAGGTGGAGGGAGAAAAAAAATCTTCGACGCTCATTCACGTTTCGACACGTGCAGACACTTCCCTAAGCGAGTGGAGATCTTCTCCACGCGCTTAGGATTGCCATATTACGGTGGCTTGCCAGCGTGTGATTAAATTCGACTCTTTTGGCTTTATTTTTCTCTATTTCATTTATTTTAATCAACTGAGATCAGTGTTCGGCTGTCCAGTCTTAGAGTTTTCCGAGGGTTTACATCCGCTCCACGCGGACTTTTCCGCTATTGCTATCTATGGTCCGATTAAGCTGAATTTTGCTCCAAATAAGCGAAGAATATTATGCTTATGAAATGGGATTTGTATCGGTTCTTTAGGATTTGGTCCAATTAAATGGCTGGTCCGATTAACCGGAATGTACTGTATTGATTAGAAAATTATGAAAGTAAAGTTAAAGAAAAGCTTGAATTGGGAAAAGAAATCATGTAATAACTGTATTTAATATAATTGTCTACTATTTAACCTAGCTCCATTCAAAGTCGCCAACTCATAATTAAAAGTAAACCATACTTGCTAACAAAAAAGTAAACTATAAGAAAATAGCATTTAAAAATGGCTAATGAACACTATGAAGAAATGGATCCAAACATTGTGAATCGTATTCAGGATTTCAATTTTCATAGACAAGTAAAAACTTTATAAAACAGTATTATTTGCCTTGGACACTATATACAAAATCATACAGTTACCATGCGTGCCATGTAATAGGTGTGAATTTTTATCTTAAACGTTGAAACCTCATTATTCTCAAAAGTAGAAATTAGAACAAGCCACGCTGCCATGTCATCTTGTAGTATATTTACTACACCCGAATTACAAAGGTGAATATTTAAATTATAAGCCTGGTTTAAGAAAAACTAATTCTAACTTTATAACATGAGGTATTACTGACTTTGTAAAATGAGGTATTACTGACTTGAGATATTAACATGAGATATTAACTCTGAATTAAAAGAGGAACCATTTACCAACTGTAATTCACAGAACTGTCAAGACTGATAAGTGATGAAAAGTGTGTCTGAAGCTTGTGAAATTTCTAATGATTTTTGCTCTTACTTGCATACCTTCTTCGTCCAGCAAGCAGTGCTGCTATAGAAATATTTTTTTCAACCTTTTCTTTTGTACAGTTGAACAATCAAAAATTCGAAATAGACTTTCAACAAATTGTCTTTTAAAACTGGTTATTGCTATGCTAAGGAACCAAAAATTAGATTATACAGAAATGGCAAAACTGGGTGAAGTTTAAAACTTTAGCATTTCTGTTTATTTCAAATTGGATGCGGTTATTTTAACTTTATCAGGTCTTACTATATGTATGTATGTATAATCTATTTTTAAATGAATTAGGTAAGATTCTGTATAATTTAGAATATTCGTTAATTGTTAAAGAAAATTACGTAAAAATTTATTGAAAGAAAGATTGTGCAGTTAGTCCTAGCGCCCACTCACTAAATGGAGGCTATTCGCGTTTAATTAAGAAACTTGTTTTACATGCTCAGATTACAGGCGTAGAGTTATATGAGCCCATGGATGGGGCTCAAGCCCCTCCAATAATTTACCCAATTATAAGCAAAATTGAAATCACTTAATTAGTTTCCTGTTCCAGCATACAAGACAGTCAATGAAAAAATCGTGTTTTCTATTTAATTGGCGCTTTTTTTTCCACAGTCTGCGGGAAGAAGAAATATTGGACCCAGCTAATTTGAAAATAACGTTTTGAAGCATTTTTCAACATCTGCAGCAAAATCTGTTTTTTTTTTCTTTTTTCAACGGGCCATAAATAATCTACATTTATTTTTGTGGGATTACGGCCGCTTATCTACACTAAGGGTATAGGCCAAGGGGGTTTCCCTCTTTGGTGGTCTTTCTAAGGGGTCCTAACACGTGTTAAGTTCCGGACAAAACTGTTATCTTTCTATTCTAAAAAAAAGTAAAGGCCGCTGCTGGCGCTGTCAAAGCTTGTTGGCCTATCTCCTCCTAAACCGTGGGGATTTGAATTTCGACTAAGGTGCACACAGATTCGAAAAATTCCGAGGAACCTGCTAAACTGACTTAAATTTCGAAAATCGAATTCTTTTAGAAGATATTACTAAAAAACTGAAAAAAATAAACATAATGGTTGCCATATTTGGCATAAAATCATTCATTCCTTTGCAACAAAGCATTTCCAAGTATGTAGAATCGCGGGAAATTTACAAACATGAGTTAGAATTACGCCCATTTTACGCCAAATTAAAAAGTATATGAAATAAATAACTCAAAGTGAGTTACACAAAGTTGAGAATTTTCAAATGGTATGTTCGCTTAGACAAGAGGAGTTTAGAATTAGCGACTATTCGTTTTTGCAGAACAGAATAACTAATTGTAACTGATTTTAAAAGCGCCATCTTGGCATTAGGAATGATTTGGCAAAATAGTATCTTTCCGAGCAGGGTGAATAAGCTTCGGGTTCCGGAATGCTGGAAACCAGTATCTTGAAAATTAAAAATAATTAAAGTGCAGATTATTTTAAAGGCGGTTCGGTCCAGCTGGAGTATTTCCTACCAGTAGACATATTTGGTGGCGTTAACACGCCTATTTGCCAGCGCGACGAGATAATATAATTCGTGGTGCTAAATACGCCAATATACAAAGGATTATGTATATGAAAATATGGATAACGGTTTTCCGGGAACCTTGCATGAGCAGTAATTATAGGTCGTGAGCATGTGTAAATCGCCAAATAATGAAAAGTCGCCATTGGTGGCAAGCTATCCTAGCTGTTCCGTACTTTTTATCAAAGAAAGTACGTAAAGTACTGTTTTCTTAGAGATCATTATTAACTATACATATACGCAAGTCACAAAATAATGAAAAATCGCCGTGGGTGGAAAATACGCAAGCTGTCCAATAGATTTTACATAATTAAAAATACAGCTCAAACAGATATTCTGATTTTATTACGCTTTAACTCCTAATTAATATAACTTTTGAATGGAAACATTAAATATCATTGTGTTTCTGAGGAGTGCAAATAATTTTTCCAGCGATTATACCCGGAGGCCGCACACCAGGTGGAGTATAGCTCAGGACCCGTAGAACACGGATTCCTAATAACAAAATATCTAGCGTGATATGGAGGAGTGGTCTACTGTAGTGTGAAGTTTAATTTTCATGTACCAATGAACATGCAAGAAGCAAGCGACGTGTAGCTCAGCAACATTCCATCTGATCCAATCTTTGGGATTTGTCTGTTGAAATTCTGTCTTTTTTACGAATAAGCCTTATTACGGGCCGAATGACTCATACAAAAAGCGAGCGTAGCGAGTCTAGGGGCCTTGGCCCCTAGTGTCTAAAAAAGAACTTTTCACAAAACTTTGAATCAATAAGTTTTGTTTATTAGAAGTTTTAATTTAAAAGAAAGAAGTTAACAATTTTAGAATTTTTAAAAATTAAGTTTCTTCCCCAGAGAAAATTAAGTTGTGTTATGGTAGGACACTATGAGGGAGTTATGTCAGTTTGACTTGTATTTTAGGAATCCATTTATTTGTCATAAATTGCGCGCTACATGATATTGTAGAGTTTATAGTTTCAGCTTTCTATTCGAACGGAGAATTTAAATGTACAGGCGTTTGCCGTGCCCCCCGCCAATTTTGCACCTGCTTGGAACAAGCAGGTGATTTTTGAGAGTGAAAGCAAAGAAATGTAGAGGTTGAGAACGGTGACTCAGAGAGAGACAGGAGCCCTGAGCTATCGCGTTTAGGACGCACTACGTTGATTGTAATTTTCGAAAAAGATTCCGTGAATCAACCACCGATTGGCCGAGACCAGTTTTTTTGGGCCGAGACATCCTGTCTCGTGGATCCACCTGGAGAGTCGCTCCGGACTTTTCCGGACAGTTTCTTCGAGCAGTGACATCTTCACGCGGGACAATTCCATCCTGTCTCGTGGATCGACATGGACAGTGGCTCCGAACAGTTTCTTCGAGCAGTGACATCTTCACGCGGGACAATTCGATCTTCTATATTTCGAACCTGCACGGTCTGTGTAACCAAGATAATATGTATGAGTGTTCTAATTAAATTTGTTATCGTTACACTTTGAGTCTTTCTTGAGTATTTAGGTCACATGGTAGGCGGAGGCCGGAGAACCCCTGCGGAGGCAAAGGTAAAGGCCGTACTCGATTTTCCTACCCCTACTACCAAAACAGAGATTAGAAAAATCTTAATAATAAATTTGTTATTATTCGCATAAAAATTCGGGTTAATTGGTTATTATTCGCATTATCTGCCGAATTACGCAGTTATAGTAGAACCACTCAATCGCGCTTTAAAGGGAAAAACGCGAAAAGAAAAGATAGACTGGACACCTGAAATGGAAGAAGCTTTCCAAGCTGTTAAAAAGAAACTAACAGAAAGTCCTGTTCTGTGTGCCCCTGACTACAAGCAGGAATTCGTTCTCCAAACTGATGCATCGGATAAAGGAGTGGGTGTGATTCTTGCGCAGCGCAAGAATGGCGAAGAACATCCCATTTTGTATTTAAGCAGAAAATTCACGGGTCCAGAAAAAAATTACGGGGCGACAGAAAAAGAATGTGCCGCCGTTATTTTCGGCATAAAAAAGCTAAGACTATATCTGGACGGTCAAAAATTCAAAATCGAAACCGACCACAATCCACTAGTATGGTTAAAGACAAATTCTGGAAAAAATCAAAGGTTAATGAGGTGGGCGTTAGAACTTCAACCTTACATTTATACTACGGAGCATAAACCGGGGAAAAGCATAAAACATGCTGATTGCCTAAGTAGGATTTAAGAGGAAAAAAAGAAAAGAAAAAAGAAAATGTAAATATTTCCTTGTTTAAATTTTTACTATTATTATTCATAAATATGTGGTTAATTTTTCATATGCTATTATTTTAGTGTTTAAATGCAGGTAATAAATTTCAAATGTATAAAAATACACTATAGCAAATTGCAGTAGGAATTAATTCTTGCTACCAGTGTTATACAGTGTTTCCAATTTTTCTCCTGTTTTGAGGGGAGGGTGCTGCAGAGTTTATAGTTTCAGCTTTCTATTCCAACGGAGAATTGAAATGTACAGGCGTTTGCCGTGCCCCCCGCCAATTTTGCACCTGCTTGGAACAAGGAGATGAATTTTCACAGCCCGCTAATTTTGCACCTGCTTGGAACAAGCAGGTGATTTTTGAGAGTGAAAGCAAAGAGATGTAGAGGTTGAGAACGGGGATTCAGACAGAGACAGGAGCCCTGAGCTAACGCGTTTAGGACGCACTACGTTGATTGTAATTTTCGAAAAAGATTCCGGGAATCAACCACCGATTCGCCGAGACCAATTTTTTTGGGCCGAGACATCCTGTCTCGTGGATCCACCTGGAGAGTCGCTCCGGACTTTTCCGGACAGTTTCTTCGAGCAGTGACATCTTCAGGTGGGACAATTCGATCTTCTATATTACGAACCTGCACGGTCTATGTAACCAAGAGAATATGTATGAGTGTTCTAATTAAATTTGTTATCGTTACACTTTGAGTCTTTCTCAACATTAAAATTTCTGCACACTCCCAAAATGCTACAGAAGAAGAAATAAATATACAGTATGACAATAAAGTCCCTTGTCACCCTCTTAATTTCGGAACGGCTGCTGCTAGTTTTATAAACGCGGTGTGTAGGTATAATAAATTGGATATGCGCTACAGAATGAGACCACTCGCAGTGCCACCTGGTGGAAAACTTCGGAGTTAGCTTTCGTATCTCGAAAACGGTACGCGATAGGGGAAAAAAGTGAATCACAAAGTTGTAGAGCGTTATCGATTTAATACAAAAAGACACTTCACTGACATCGATGTAAAAAACAGAACGGTTAAAACATGAATTTGTATTTTCGTGATTCCCTACTCTACGAAGGTGAAAAAACGATCAAAGAAAGAAGAAAACAATGATTTATAACAATATACCTTTATTTATGATGTTAAAACTTCGCACCGTTAGTTGCAATGCACATTTGGATCCTCATTTGAATTTTACATTGCACGCATTAGCGTATAGAGGGTGCGTTAGCACAAGCGTCCGTAACGCGTCGTTTAAGGTCCTGCAATGTTTGTGGAGGGGTCACATATAATTGCTGTTTTAGGTATCCCCACAGAAAAATGTTCAGTGGAGTCAGATCAGGCGAACGTGAAGGCCATTCTTCGAAACCGTCATACCCAATTATTTGGTTCCCGAATTCCGTGACGAGGTACTGCTTCACTGGAGATGTCTTGTGAGCAAGCGCTCCGTCAATTTGAAACCATACATTCCTAAGATTAAACATCGGCAGGTTCTCTACAAAATCGGGCGCCTGTTAAGGTACCATCGTACAATATTGTACCGAATTTGTCACTGTAAATTGAACACCAAACGTTAATACCAAACCGCACTTGATGTCGAACATCGGTAAAACATCTAGGATTTTCCAGCACGCAGTAATGGGTGTGTTGCCTATTGTGCCTGCCATTCCGTGAAAAGCATGCCTCGTCCGTCCACACCACATCTGCCAAGAATGTTGGCTGGACCTGTATCTGATTCATAATGAAGTTGCACCATGAATAGCGTCGCTCGGCATCCCCGTTCAGTAAAACCTGCTGAGACGTTGGTCGGTATGGATAAGCGCCTGATTCTTGTAGTATTTTCCAAACCTGACTTTTTGAGTGGCCACCGTGTTCACTGATCTGTCCTGTACTGCATTTCGGGTATGCGAGGGTGTATGGTACTACCTTATCTGGTTGAACTTGCCGTCTTACCTTAGCTGCTCTGCCAGATCGAGCTCGACTAGTCAAGCAGTATGTCTCCCTTAAACGTTTTACACAGATAGGATGGTTTGATAAGAAGAACGCAGGCCTGCAGGGAAACGTTCCCGGCAGAACCTTGCTGCTGATCGTGCCTTGCGTCCACATTCATCGTACAGTAAAACCGTCTCACAATATTCAGCTTTGGGAAATCGCTCCATGCCCATGACTTTCAACATAGTAGAAACCCAACAAGATGTCTTTTATACCAGTGTCTGAAGTGAACAGGTGTGACGTTTCCTACGTATTTGCAAACTGCAAAAATTTCGAATATTAACTGCAAGTTACGTTAACCCTTTACTGCACAGTGTACCAGATAAGGTACAAACCAATAAGACCCTTCCATTTTTCAATGTATCTTAAATACAGGCTCTCTGAGCTTTGAAAAATATCTATAAAACGAAGACAAAGAGTTTTGTACTTGTGTTTATCACTTAGATGGCAATACCTCACTATCTATTAGATTTTCAATTGCTGAGAACATTTCGAGACAACGTCGGAAACAGGAAAAGTAGTGCAGTGAAGGGTTAAGTTGATGTTGAGATCAGTACAAGGATGCAACTCTCGGGGCTTGACCAGAGTCCTTCGGACTGGGAATCGAAGGTGACACCACTGTGCTACATTGCGGATTCGTGTTTAGCCCGAAAGATAATATTTTTTCCTTCTGTTCACATTTCGTGACGTCACAGAGTAGGAAATCACGAAAATACAAATGCAAGTTTTGACCGTTCTTTTTTTCACATGTCAATGAGGTGTCTTTTCGTACAAAACTGATTACGCTTTACGCTGTTAAAAAAAAAATCTGAATTTCACAGACAGTATCAACCTGTTTTTCACAGAAGAATCTACCTTATTGGTGAATAAACGATTTTTGCTGTTCTTTAACGGAAGTTCTGTTCAAAAACGAAAATTATCTGTGATTCTTCTGATAGCCTAGTTCTAAAAGGACATTTCCGTTCTCTTTCTGGCATCTGCGACCTTGGACTAATGAAATGTCTCCGAGTCACTTCTGCTCGTAATCAAAATAATACCTACAAAGCTGATTTTAGCAATTTTGAATCCAAGATGTTCGTTGCTCATACTGCCTGCAGTTCAATTGGTTCCGTGCTCGTAGCGTACGTGCTCATAGCGTACACCCCATCAAGCGTGCTTGTAGCGTACATGTGGTGCTCGTAGCGTACATCTTCCCCGCCACCTGTTTTCACCACAGTAATAATTGAAAAGAAGAAATAAAAAGGCAAATCCAGCTAAATATAGATCTACTTTAGTAGCGGCCATTTTAGTCCACAAAATTGTAAATTTCATTACTACTATTTATTTTGAACAAATAAGGTGAAGTTTAAATCAAGTCAAGAAAAAGTCATTGTATTTTTTTTTTAAGGAACTATTTTACGGCCGATTCCCAATTATAATAAAGTGTTCAAAATAAAAAATTGTATCAAGCGGTGTATATTTCAGAATGTCTTTTAGCATGTTCGAATACTGGATAGAGCTTCAAATATTAAAAACAGTGCTGGCTATAAAACATTAAAGTAAAACAAAAGGTATCTCAGACGCAAAAAGAGGCATTTTTCTGTTTAGTAATATTTTTATTATAGTAATATTTTTTTATAGACATAAATATCGAATACGTGACTGCGGCTTTTCTAGAGGAAAAATATTTTTAGAAATTTTGTCTGCTTTAAAACGGGGGTGAAACTATTATGCGAGGGCGACTATTACGCAAGTAAACACGTTATGTTTAATTATAAAAAAAAATAAATAATAACGAAATAATTCTGTTTTCTTTCTTTCATTTATTCTGAAATATCGTTAAAAGATCCGCTAAAAAATGCGGATCCGGATATCCGGAACACCTCTAAAAATAATCAAATATCGATGTCTTTGAGTGTCCAGAATCCCCCTCCTCCCCCCCCCCCCAAAAACCTACTGAATTGCTACGTTACTGAGCTCGATCGGATTGTGGGAGACCTAGCGTTGAGCTATGGATTATTATTACTAGTTTTCTTTTTATAAGTGCAAGAGTTTATTCTGATTCATGGTAATTTTTCTTGTTAGCTCTTTGTTTTTAAATAATAAATTTTAAAATAAGGAAGATTTATAAGTATATACATATATATAATATTTTTATTTCTGAAAATAATCAATTTAAACATTGGTACACTTATTTTAAAGATGCCTTTTTAAAAATTAAGCTATGGTATTAATAAGTCAAAAACAAGTTTTTAAAAATATTTTTTAAATTAAATGTTAGTGTAATTGTAATGTTTTTAGACAACTTTTTAAATGCTGAAAAAAAACAGCAAGATTTTTTGAAGGAAACTGGCTTAAAATGATTTAAAATTCATTTCTTAAAATGTAAAATATTGGGTATATATAACTGTGATTAAAATTAATAGCTAAGTAGCTTTGTTTGAATAGTTTTAATAATTATATGTTTACTATTTTTGATATTGAAAAGCTTATTGCCCCTCACAGACTTTGATTGAACATCTGTAAGCCTTCTGATGAGAAAGCTTAAACTTTCTATATCACCTCATTAATGGAAGGGAGTATATTTTATTTATTGGGAATTTGGGTAAGAGGGCTGTATAAAAAGTAAAAGTTTGTATTTACTTACATTTAATTTCCTGAAAATTTTATTCGACACCATAAAGTAACTTTGTAATTAATTATATATGTCTAAGATTAATATTTAAAGAAGAAAACCCTAGGTCAGTGCTTGTAAAACACCCTCTCTAATAGGATATAGGGCTGAAAGAAATAATGATTTTTATTTAATATTAAAACTATAAAACTTTTTACTTTCAGTGTAAGTTATGATGTGAGTTATTTTGATTTTGTGTTTAAGGCAGATCTACATGAGGGCTGCCTGCTTAATTAAGGCATGCCTTGAGCGGATAACTTTTTGAGGGGTTCTAGCTCTTATTCAGGTTACAACTACTGAAAACAGTCGCGCTGTAGGCCAGAACCCTAGATCTACATACTTCACCCCTTTACCAAATTGCCATTAAATTAGTAAAAAGTATTCATATTATAATGTAAAAAGTTAAAAATAATTTTTTTTAGCTTTATAAGATAAATTTATATCTTATAAAGATCTTATACAATATACAATCATATGTATTTTTGTTTGGCGTCCAATTATTTCTAGGAATCCTACGCATTCATTCCGCCCTTCTTTGTTCATCTTGCGGGAACCTGTATACAAGGGTGGTTCTACAGTTGCAGTCTGGGAGGGGGTTTATAATTTTATATAACCCCCCCCCCATTTATTTTATAATTTATATAAACTCAGTGCCTCAGAGAAGGAGTGACTACCGGGGACATAGAGAGGAAAAGGGTCACCTTTGACTGCACAATACACTTCATATATGTGAATAAAATGTTTAATCAATCATCAAATGCGAAATAAGTGTTTAATTAATCATATAATTGATGAAGTATGTAAATCCCAAAAGTAATAACCATGCATCTTCGACCCCATCGATCAAAATTGTTCCCCCCCTCCCCCTACTAAAATGAGACTGTCTCGGGCTCTGTAAATCGCGATTGTGAATTTCTTTATGAAGAATTATTTTTTTCACTTTCGTTTTCAAAATCCTGGGAGGGGTAATTACCCCCCCCCGTAAAACCGCCTAATGCCTGTACACTTTTACATTTTCTTCTTTCTGATAGCTTGATTTTTAGCCGGGAACGCAGCAAGAAGGCATTTATGCAGATAGGAAAATTAATCGTTTAAATAGCAATATATTTTTAAATGATGGTTTTTTATCATTTTAAGAGGTTTCTAGTATAATACATTATGTACACAGATTGCTTGCACAACATTAAACAAGAAAACAGCAATAGGATGACCAGCATCTCAATTTTCTTGCTAAAGAAGGTGTTTTTTCCCCATATTTTAATGTTTTCTAAACTACGATTTTGTGGACTAAAATGGCCGCTACTAAAGTAGGTCTACATTTAGTCGGATTTGCTGTGGTGAGAACGGAAACAGGTGGAGGGGGAGATGTACGCTACGAGCACCACATGTACGCTACAAGCACCCTTGATGGGATGTACGCTATGAGCACGTACGCTACGAGCACGGCACCGTTCAATTGGGTGTTAAGATCCCTTAAACGTACAAAAATATCGTTGCATTACGCATGCAACAGACGACTGCAGATAATTGGAGTAAAGTATTTTACTTAATGCTAAGTCCTTTGGCTATGTTTTCGCTTGTGATAACTTTATTTTATATCCGAACAGTGGTGGCTCGCAGGTTATTTAAAAGGAGGTTCACAATACAAATTTCGAAAATTAAATATGCAGATCCTACGCACCTTAAGAATTAAAATGGATTTGCGTTGTCAGCAGTTAAAGGAAAACAATGCACGCAACTAAAAGAAAACAAGTCATCTTTGGTCTTACATTTTGTCACCAAGATAAGTTTTAACAAAGGTGCTGTCTTGATTCATTTTATTTCAATTATTTTTTCAAAGAATAATATTGTTGCGGAATTACTCTGCTACTCCTGTGGTTCGTCGTTCTAAAGTCCAGTTGGTGTAAAACGTTCAAGTAAAAAGTCACTTGTCAGGATGGAACACAAACTTTATTTCTTCTAGAACTTCGTAGAACAATCAGCTGCACACAATTCACAAGCACAATCTAGCAGTAACGTGCTTTTAACAATCCGCTTGGATCAGAAGCTCTCACAATTGCTGTATTTCTCACACAAAATAAGTCACTTTCACAGGCAAAAATTCCGTAGAAATATTCAAGGGATATAGTACACAATCCCTTAAGACACAGCAATGAAGAATTTACACACAGCACTTTAAAAACAGCTTCGCAAAGCAAGCTAAAACACAGCTTCTATAGCACTATCAATTCACACAAAACAAGCGTACTGAGAGCTCTTCACACATTGAGCGTTCAACTCGCACACTGACTGGCTTCGGGGCGATGCCCGCTTCTATAAATAGCCGACGCAGGAGGTACAAGAGGTTTCCAGAAAAGTCAATTTCTCGAGGGTTCTACATAAAGCGTGAATTTTGATTACGTCATAGCAGAGAAATGTTAGGTTATTATGCGTTTTTAATGTAGGAAAAACAACTTCCAGGCCCCATTGGGAAAATCACGCCAAATGACCAAAAAGTCGCCAAGCCTGGCGACTTTTGGCGAAATATCGCCAAATTTGGCGCTAAAAGTAAGTCCTCAAAAGTGAAGAGATCTAAGCTCTAGGACTAATATTTCTCGAGTTTTCTAGAAATCCCATATATTTGAATGGGAAACCGAAACCTCCGTATCTCCGGTTCTAATTGGCCGATTTTGATGCAACAAAAAGCAAAATTTATCTATTTGAAGCGTAGAATACGAATTTTAAACCATTTTAAGCCCCAGAGCAGCGAGTTGCCCCGAAAATTCGTAACATTGCCCCCTTCCCAAGGACTGCACGTCCCGGGCAGTACAATCCCTAGTTAGGAGGTCACACAGGTACCTACACTGTATAACACTTAACAAGATCTTAACAACATAATTCAAGCAAGTAATCAATAGCACAATAAGCAAATACACATTAATAAATAAATAATCAACATAATAAATAATTACACTGTAATAAGTAATCAATGTAATAACAAATACACATTAATAAAATCCAATATATTACAAATATGTACACTAAACATGGCGTAAGTAGTGAGAGAAAGAGAGTTGAAGAAAGAGGAAGAGAAGAGAAAGACAGGAAAGGAATGAGAGATGAAAGAAAAGAGGAATTACGCCATAGTGACCATAGTCTGAGCTAATTACAACCGCGGTAGATGGCTAGCCGATCGTAATGTACAACTCTTGGCTTCGAGTTTGGTGACTTACGAATCCGTACGATGACGTCATTCAGCCGGTTTAGGACTGTGTAAGGACCGTCCCACGGCGATTGCAGCTTGGGAGACAGGCCTTTCCGTCGAGTAGGATTCCATAGCAAACTTTGTCACCTGCGTTGAACTCGTGTCCCGTAGCCTTCGTGTCGTAGCGAGTCTTCATCTTTTCCGTGTTCAGGTTGATCCGCTCCCGAGCAAAATGATGTACATATTCAAACCGTGCCCGAAGGTTTTCCACGTACTCCTCTGGCGATGAAGGCGCATCTGGAGGGCGGCCGAACACTAGATCGGCGGGAAGACGAAGATCTCTGCCGAACAGCATCTGGGAAGGTGTGAAGCCGGTAGTCTCATGGACGGCACTCCTATAGGCCAGCAGGAACAGGGGGAGTTTCTTGTCCCAGTCCTCTTGATTCCTAGATACCAGGAGCGAGAGGTTGTTCAAAATTGTACGATTGAACCTCTCCACCATGCCGTCGGATTGTGGGTGTAAAGGCGTAGTCTGGGTTTTGTCCATTCCGAGAAGTTGGCATAGTCCTTTAAAGACTGCAGAGGTAAAGTTCGTTCCTTGGTCGGAATGAAGTTGCAGAGGGGTTCCATATCTGGAAATCCATTCTTGCACCAGTACCTCTGCTACGGTTGTAGCTTCTTGATCGGGAATAGGAAACGCTTCGGGCCATTTAGAAAAGTAGTCAATGACAACTAGGATGTATTTGTTGCCATCCGAAGTTCGCGGAAGAGGTCCCAGGATGTCGAGGGCAATCCTCTCAAAAGGCGCTCCTACATTATAACGATGTAGTCTTCCACGGCTTCGTTTCCTCGGGCCTTTACGGGCGGCACAGGCGTCACAAGCTTGACACCACTTTTCAACGTCGCCTCGAGCCCTAACCCAGTAGAAGCGCTCGCGAACTTTCTACAGGGTCTTCATTACGCCAAAATGGCCTCCAGTGTAGCCATTATGAAGTTCTTCTAGAACCTTCGGAATTCTCGAACGAGGGAGTACTAACTGCCATCGGAGCATCTTGCCGTCGTCCGACTCCCATTTACGATACAGGACTCCATTCCTCAGGCGAAGCGAATCCCATAAAGCCCAGTACTGTTTTGTTGCCGGACTGTAAGATGATATTTCTTGCCAACTGGGCTTAGCGTTGGATTTTTCCATAAATTCCACAATAGGTTTGATGTCTCTGTCTGCTAATTGGTCCGCCCGAACATTTTCGTCACTCCAGGGATCTTGAGATGGTGCCGATGATGTAACTTGGCGGACAACGGGATGTTTCAGATGGTAATTTTTCTCGGCCCTGGAGCAATAGCGACAACTGTCTATGCAGGGCCTTCTCGACAAAGCATCTGCATTTCCATGAGATGACCCTTTCCGATGACGTATCTCGATGTCATATTCTTGTAATCGCTGTATCCACCTGGCTATTTGGCCCTCCGGATTCTTGAAATTTAGAAGCCAGGTTAAAGAGGCATGGTCCGTTCGGAGCAGGAACTTTCGGCCGTACAGGTAATGATGGAAGTGCTCCACGGCCTTAATGATAGCAAGGAGTTCCTTTCTCGTAACACAATAGTTACGTTCTGCCTTTGAAAGGCATTTGCTCCAGTAAGCAATGACGTGTTCTTGGCCATCTATCTCCTGGGACAAAACTGCTCCGACACTCTCCTTACTTGCGTCTGTGTCCAGGATAAATGGCTTGTCAGGGTGAGGATACGACAAGATCGGCGAAGATATTAAAGCCGTCTTCAGTTCGTTAAATGCGTCCTCACATTCCTCAGTCCATAGAAATTTCTGGCCAGTCTCGGTCAATTTGTGAAGAGGTCTTGCAATTTGAGAAAAGCCCTTCACGAATTTTCGATAGTAAGTACACAGACCGAGAAAACTTCTTAAGTCGTGGATATTCTCTGGACGACTCCAGTTCTGGACTGCGGACGTCTTTTCGGGATCGGTTCGGACACCGTGGGCGGATATTATGTGCCCGAGGTAACGTACTTCCCGACGAAACAAATTGCACTTCGATGGACTTAGTTTCAAGTTTGCCTCTTTTAATTTCTGTAGTACCTTTCGAATGTTCTCGAGATGCTCTTCGAAAGTCCTTCCGACGATGATGATATCGTCCAAATAAACGAGACATGCTTCGTAGGAAAGTCCTCTCAACACTGTCTCCATTAGTCGCTCGAATGTAGCAGGTGCGTTGCAGAGTCCAAAAGGCATAACTTTGAACTGCCATAATCCTTGTCCCGTGGTGAACGCAGTCTTTTCACGGTCATCGGGATGGATTTCTACTTGCCAGTAGCAACTCTTGAGATCCAGAGTGGAGAACCATTCGTTTCCCGATAAAGTGTCCAATGTGTCGTCTATCCTGGGAAGAGGGTAGCTGTCTTTCTTGGTAATGTCATTCAGACGTCTATAGTCAACGCAGAACCGGGTGGAACCATCTTTCTTTCGGACCAAAACAATCGGCGAGGCCCACGGACTAGTCGATGGCTCGATGACGTCATCACGCTGCATCTCCTCTAAAAGTCTGCTCACCTCTTCTTGCTTAGCAAACGGCAGCCGCCTAGGATGTTGCTTGATGGGAGAATGGCTGCTTGTGTCTATTCTATGTTGCGTTAACCTCGTACGGCCAAAGTCACCGGAAGTACGAGAGAAGAGGTCTTCAAATTCAGCTATTACTTTCTCTGCAGCGCTTCTCTGTTCTGCCGTTAACTCCACGTCTTGTAATAATTCCTTCGTCAGGCACTCGGAAGATTTAGCTGTCGTTTGGTTGATGTTCTTATTAATGCAGGTAACAGGAGTGCATATCGCCAACACTTCATTTTTCTTTATCACCTTCGACTTGTCCGTCACATTTACTACTCTAACTGGAATTTGTGTTCTCGACAAGTCCACAAGTGTTGCTCCCACAAGTACTCCTCTGAGGGAATCACTATTGCTTGGGTGTTCGATTAATCCAAAACGGAATTTATTGCTTTCTTTTACTGTTCCAGAAATTATTGAATCAGTTCTGGGAGGTAGAGTGATATCAGTCTGGGCTATTATTTGCTGAACAGGCATAACAGTTTCATTTCTAATATCGAACGCAGCTATTTCTTCTGAGTCTGAACGAAGCTCATTATTCCTAAAGTCCAAATTAAATTTGTGCGATTTTAAAAAGTCGAGTCCGAGAATAAAAGAGTCTGTAATATTGGCGACATATACCACATGGTCGTATCTGGCATTTCCAAACGTGATTTCTACTTGCGCTTTTCCGCCCACTTCGATCTTGTCACCTGTCACAGTCTGGAGGGTCAGCGAGGACGGAGTCCAGATAATCTTCAAATTTAATTTCTTGGCCAGATCCGTCCTTATGATGGTTACGTTCGCTCCAGTATCAATCACCATGTGGCATGGGGAACCATTAACGTATCCCTGTACGAAGAGTCCATTACTGCCACCATTCACTGATGAAATCTGCAAGACTTTTAGGTGGGGCTTTTGACTATATGGCAACCTCCGCCCCGCGAGATGGCCACCTCCTAGTTTCCCTATTTCATGTTCTTAGATTTCTCTTGCTGGTCATAAGACTTTCGACCACAATGCTTTTGTACATGGCCTTCGACGCCACACTTCAAGCATTTCACTTTCTTTCGGCCATCTCTCGTTCTATCGGATCTTAATTTTCGCTCTATGAGATCTTCAATTCTCTTCAACCTGTTCTCGACGCCCTCTGTGTCTTTGTCAGCTTCCTCTTGGACCGTGACTGCTCTAACAGCATGCCGATCTTTTCTCACGGCCCGCTGGGCTGCCTCTAGCTTCATTGCGAACACTAGAGCAGACTTCAAATCCTGATAATCTTCCAACATAAGTGACTTTTGGGTTTCTGGTCCACGAATGTGAGCGTGGGTTCGAATCCCACTTCTGACACCAAATGTTGCGGAATTACTCTGCTACTCCTGTGGTTCGTCGTTCTAAAGTCCAGTTGGTGTAAAAAGTTCAAGTAAAAAGTCACTTGTCAGGATGGAACACAAACTTTATTTCTTCTAGAACTTCGTAGAACAATCAGCTGCACACAATTCACAAGCACAATCTAGCAGTAACGTGCTTTTAACAATCCGCTTGGATCAGAAGCTCTCACAAATGCTGTATTTCTCACACAAAATAAGTCACTTTCACAGGCAAAAATTCCGTAGAAATATTCAAGGGATATAGTACACAATCCCTTAAGACACAGCAATGAAGAATTTACACACAGCACTTTAAAAACAGCTTCGCAAAGCAAGCTAAAACACAGCTTCTATAGCACTATCAATTCACACAAAACAAGCGTACTGAGAGCTCTTCACACATTGAGCGTTCAACTCGCACACTGACTGGCTTCGGGGCGATGCCCGCTTCTATAAATAGCCGACGCAGGAGGTACAAGAGGTTTCCAGAAAAGTCAATTTCTCGAGGGTTCTACATAAAGCGTGAATTTTGATTACGTCATAGAAGAGAAATGTTAGGTTATTATGCGTTTTTAATGCAGGAAAAACAACTTCCAGGCCCCATTGGGAAAATCGCGCCAAATGACCAAAAAGTCGCCAAGCCTGGCGACTTTTGGCGATATATCGCCAAATTTGGCGCCAAAAATTAGTCCTCAAAAGTGAAGAGATCTAAGCTCTAGGACTAATATTTCTCGAGTTTTCTAGAAATCCCATATATTTGAATGGGAAACCGAAACCTCCGTATCTCCGGTTCTAATTGGCCGATTTTGATGCAACAAAAAGCAAAATTTATCTATTTGAAGCATAGAATACGAATTTTAAACCATTTTAAGCCCCAGAGCAGCGAGTTGCCCCGAAAATTCGTAACAATATTGAAAAAAGCTTTTGTTTTAGCTCCGAAACACGTCTTTTACTCCCATCTTAATTAGCTACACTAGATTGTAAAAAATAATGTAGTGAAAAATGATAGAAATAAAGAAGATATTAAGAAAATGAAATAAAAATTAACTAACTAACCGAACTTAACAAACCAAGGGAAAATCCGGAAGCGATACAGCAAAATTGCACAGTGAAAATGTGCGGACGGAATGATTTTATCAGTGCCGTACTTCTTTGCAGCTGTCTCGGCTTCTGATCCCAGAGAGCGATTCGGAGGGAAAATGTTCCGTTCGCATGTGCGATTGATTAGACTGTGCTGTAGTAGCCTACACTGCAGTGCGTTAGCTATAATAAGCCTATTTAATAATAAGTGGGGGGGGGAGGGGGGTGAGAGTAAAACGCACGTTTTAAACTCTATAATACTCTATAAACTATATTAAAAGTTGACATCAGAAATTTATCAATTACTGCTGGTGTTAGCAAAAATCGAAGAAAGTCGCAAAAATATCCAGGCACGAATGGGTTAAAATAGCCTATTCTAACATTGCAATTATAACTTTTCTAACTATTTTACTGACTTTAAAAAAAATTTTCAAACATTAGAACGAAGTTGCATAGTTCCTGGATCGGGCGGCCATGCCGATCTTAACCTCTGTACACGTGTTAAAATAAAATTGGTGTTGCTAGATCGACAAAGAATCACCTATTGTTGCGGACGTCCACGATTCATTCACCTGAAAATAATTAATTTAAAAGGACATAAGAATTGCTAAAAGATGGACAATTATCAGAATTTACGAAGTTATACGCAACGTCCTTTGCAGTTTTGATATGGATAAAGTATTTATGAAGTTAATTAATTTTGATCAACACCAGACACCATGGTTGGAATGAATTGTTCGACGACTAGTGCCTGCATCCGAGAGTATATCCCTGAGTGTATAAAAGCCGGTTGCGACCGTGCACTTGGATTCTCTCACTCCTTCACCTGGCGGTGTCAAATAGATGGACGATCGCTTGACTGGAGACAACTCTGACGTGGAAGCCGATGACTGGCCATCATATGATGGAAATTCTAAGGATGATATTGTGAGACATGTGTAGTGGAGGGCCCTCCTAAATTATAAAATCGGCCGAATATTCGATAAGTTTTTTTTCCTTGCATGCACACTAATTTTCTTCTGATTTAAATTTTATTTTATTTGTCAGCTAAAATGTATTATTATGTGCTATTAGTTATGGAGTGCAACTAAAGTTAAAAAAGTCTGACTATTAGTAAGTCGTAATAATTTCTGGAAATATTTCGGTATTTGGTTAGGGAATAGCTTAAGTATTAATATTATATATTTCATGTGTAGTTAATTGAAATATTATAATGGATGGATAAAGATTTAATAAAAAGTTATTAGGATTTTGATATGTCTTAGGTGAATATTTTTGTAGGAATGTTATATAGTATGAGTTGCAATAAAATTATTATTTTCAATAAACAAGATTAATAACCTATTTTATATGTTATTTCATTGGATTTATATTTTATCTCTTTCACTAACGGAACTAAATGGGTTTTTGCATTATTTTTATTCATGTAAGTAACTAAAATCGCAATATACTAAATTCTTATAAATGCTGTACCATGTTAAATGTTAACCCATTCGTGCCTGGATATTTTTGCGACTTTCTTCGATTTTTGGTAACACCAGCAGTACTTGATAAATTTCTGATGTCAACTTTTTGAAAAGGGATGATTTCATTTAAAATCATTATGTATAAAAATTGAAATGTCAACATCCTACTTGGCCATATTAAAATATTTTGTGGAATTGAGGTTCAATACTCGCGAATAAAGGCTAGGAAAAATAAATATCGTTTTCGACTCATAGCGAAAATGCCGTCCCAAAAAAGGGACGCTAGGCATAAATGGGTTAAATTTTTTAAATGAAGTACCTTTGATTAGTAGAGGAGTTTTTGCTTTATAGTAGATTTTGAAAGGCACTATTGATTAATTTAATTAAGCTTACGGGAATCTGAAATTATGTCAAAGTTTAAGATCTAGTTAGTAAATACACATTAGATACAATTAATTATTTAGGTCAAATTATTTAGTTACACGAAAACCAGGGAAATCTCCGAACGGTTAGGTTGGCGGACATGACTTGGGCTTGAATCAGGCTCCTTCCATCTGTCAGTTGAGAGACTGCGCTCGGTCACTGGTGGAGCTCCCTAGAATTGCTAATTAAAAATTTCTCTATGCGCAAAAGGAAGCTTTGAAATTTTTTTTGTTTCGTTTTACTAATATAACTAATGATACATTACGTTTAAACTAAATTATAAAATATAGCATATAACGCGTCAAACACACACATGGAAAAAGAAACTGTGAATTTAGAGTTACAGTCTTTTTATTTCATTTTTTCACAGGAATATGGACACGCTATTTTTTTTAATACATTTTCTTACTCTGACAGTCGTTTTTAAGACAATTATGAGACAGACATTATGGGTCTGGTATGACCTAAGTTAATATAAAGGTGTATCGTTAGTAATGTTTAAAATTTTTAGATAGGTCAGTCTTTTTCAATTATCTATTGAAAGGAAGTGCACGGTAAAAAAAAAAAAAATCGGAAATGTTACCCCAAAAAATGGGGCAGCTCTTGTAGTTTAAAATTGCAGAAACGCTTTCGAACCATGCGGGTAAAGTATTTAGAAACGTTTCTGCATATTTCGGAAAAATATTTACATATTTTCCTGCTTTTTAGGTAAGGTTTCTGGAAAAGATGGAAAACGTTTCTGTATATTTTGGTAAAATATTGAGTAACCTTTTCGTGTATTTCACAAAGGTTTCCGAATTAACGAGTAACCTTTCTGAGTTTTTCAGAAAAAAAGTAACATGCACTAGATGAAGCGTTTCGAGTATCTTACACTAGATGGCAGCACCAAACTTTAAGGGAAGGAGTGGTCAGGACTAGCGACCAGAATCGAACCCCGGAGGAGAGCACGCTACCTCGACGCTGTGATTTTCTTGCCGTATTTTGCTTTAAAAGTAAACTGACTGCTGCAAAAGTTATTTGTGGTATGGCTTGTTTTGGAAACTTAAACTTTTTTTTGGGGGGGGGGATTTTATAAATGGAAGGAAAATACCATAATTAATAAACATAAATTAAAAATCTTAAATCTTTTTTTTTCCACATAAATTATTTTCAGGAGATAATGTGCTGTTTTAATAAAGTATTCATCCGGCGACGTCACCTGGTGACTGGTCAGAAATAAACTTCATAGTGACTACACAGTGGAGTTAACATCACTCACAAGTTATCAGACCCTTATTATCGCATGGGCGAATCAGGACTCTGCCCTGGGCCCCCAGTTTCAAATGTTGTTTTGAAAGATTCTTTTATATGTCAAATTTTTATGAAAAAGAAAACAAATTTTATAGATGGGGACCCCCAAATTCATCAATGCCTGGGTCCCTTGTTGGTCATAATCGGGCCCTGCAAGTTACAATTTGACAGTCCTGTGACAATTGTGACCCTCTGTGACGTCACAGCGACTCTTTTGACCATCTGTGCTATTAGGGAAGATTCGCATTCACTCTTTTCCCCCTGTTTCTTGGCACTTGGCGCATGCGTGCGAAGTCCCAAATAAAGATTTCCTTTCCCCGTAAATACTTTACCCCGAAATGTGGATTATGTTTCCGAAATCGTGAGTTCGAGTAGAGCATCGGTAGGTTACGCTATACTTTCGGAAACCTTTCTGCTATAAGGATGTAACGTTTCTGAATTTTTTTACTGTGTGGTGATCGGCACCGATCTTCCGTTACGCGCCGGTGCTAGTTTTTTCGCTTTTGCATTGTACCCTGCTTGTCCCAATGTGTGTTTTAAAAACATTTTATAAAACTCATTGCAATTTTAATCTTCATAATGATAGTATAGATACCGGTCCACTATTCAGCATACAATATAGATAGTCCCACACCTTGCAAATTGTCCGTCGCGACCATGGGGTTGCTGTCGTGTCTAGGCCCTCTGGGTCTAGAGCAACGGCCCATGCGGTCCATAAGACCACCGGCCCAGTTTGGCGCTGTATCTAGGTTTTATGTTTTTTTAATTCTCGTGATCTCCCTTTGAGCTTACCTCTTCTGATATTTGCTATAAGATGTCCTATTTCATGGAACTAACTCTAGCCAGGGGCGTAGCGAAGGGGGGGGGGTTAGGGGGTCATAACCCCCCCATGAGGAATTTTTTGCCATACAAAATGTATATTCTTCACTCCTTTATCACACACATGTATGCATATATGTAAGTTGCAGTAGTCGTAAACCCCCCCCATGAAAAATTTCTGGCTACGCCCCTGACTCTAGCAGATAAAACAGCTATTTGATAACTAATCTTCTATCATAAATCAATCACACAAATATCTCTTTGATTAGGCCTAGTGACTTATTTACTTAAAAAATTTTACGAGCCGTATGTAGCAACTTTGAGAATTTAGTAAAAGTGGGCGGAAAATTACAAATACAGTGATATCTTGAGGTAGGAATACCCTATCATAAAAGGTTGAGAGGTACAAGTCATTATTAGACTGGTTTCTTGACTTGAGTTACGATTTGGAACTCGAGATAGGAGCTATCTGCAAGTGAAAGTGTGAAGTTAAATTATAAAGAAGGTTAAATGAAAGATAAATGTACTACTGCTTGTTAAATGGATTTACCAATATATGTTTACTTATTTATTCATTTTTTACAGTATAAAAAATTTATTTATGTGTTAAATTTGTTTGTACATAATATATTTTTATATCATACTAGGTGATTAGAATATGAGCATACATTTAAAAATTAAAAATTCACGGAATAATGTAGGAAAAAAAGTAAAAATGTACACACATGCTTGAATGACATGCGGTTTTATTGCAACCTCAAAACAGAAAAAGTACCAAATGGCCGACAAATAGTGTTTATGTGATGAGAAAAGTAATAATTAATATGACAAATTAAGATAAACCAAAGACGATGTTCTTCAGAACAAATGCTCAACAACATGTCGACCGTCATTCTTCAACATTAGCTGTAATCGAGGGACAATGTTGTGAACAGCACTGTACAGCATATCTGTAGTTAAGGTGAGACACTGGAGCCGGACGCTGTCTTTTAGCATCCCTACTGAAGGTGGCCGATCGTGGTAGACTTGAGACTTCCAGGTAACCCCAGAGTCAGTAATCACGTGGAGTGAGATCTGGGAACCCGGGAGGCCAAACATAACGAAAATGTAATGCGGCTCAGCAAGCGATCAGCACCAAACGAAGTGCGCAAGAGATCTTTCACACGTCTAGCAATATGGGGTGGAGCACCATCCTGCATAAAAATCGTACGTTCCAGCAGTTGTTAATCTGCCAGGCTAGGGATGATGTGATTCTGTAACATATCGCGTTCCTTTTACCCGTTTTTGTACACCACACCGTGGCTTTCTCATCGTGCAATGGAGTTTGCATGACACTTATAGGATTTTCGGTAGCCCAAATTCTGCAGGTGTGGGAATTGACAAACTCTCGTAATGTGAAATGGGCTTCGTCGGTCCACAACACGTTAGTCAACCAATCGCCATCTTTTGAAACGTCCACACCGCAAATGCTCTCCCTTTCCCAAAATCAGTTCATGATGAAGCTGGATTTTGTACGGAGGACACGCCTAAGTGTTACACAAACTCGACTGTATGGAATGCAACTTTACGAGCGCTCATTTCCCCATGCGTAGACGAACCCACTAGAATCTCCATTTCTTTCTCAGCTGTCGGAGCGGCATTGGCATTGGAGCTCGGTCTGTCACTACGGAGTCCGTCGTCTAAACAACCCGTGGCTTCGAACTTCGAAATCATTCTCTTTACAGCTGAACCTGTCATAGGGCCTTTACCCGTTCCAAAACCCTTCCTATTCATGACGATAGCATCATAAAGCTGCAGTAGTAGATTCCCCATTCTGATAGTACAGCTTCACTAACGGTGCCTTATATGGTAAGGCTAACATGCTCCAATTGCTGATTCACCTGTTTCCCTCTCTTAATACAGCTGCTTTTATACAAGGTTCTCATGCAGCGTCACTTGACGTTTTGCTGTCCAGCGCCATCTGTCGGCCATTTTTTGTATATGTATTTTGTTTATGTCGGCCACTTTTTCTTTTTTGATGTTGCAATAAAACCCCATGTCATTCCCAGCATGTGTGTCAATTTTTACTTCTCTATCTACATTATTCCGTGAATTATTAATTTTTCAAATGTATACTCATATTTCTGATCACCCTGTATGCCTACATTTTAACACATAAATTAGAAGGGGTTTTGGGGGGGGACTTGTTAAAGATTAATGTATTTCGGTAATTTGAATGAGAAATATTGATTGGAGATGCGAGTATTTTGACTAACGAGCTGGGTCGAGGAATGAATTAAACGCCTATCTCAACGTACCACTGTATATAAGAAATTCCAAGTATAGTAATTCTCCATAGATTTATTACAGAAAGAAATTTCTTACCAAGACACTAATAATAAAACTGATGCTGGCAGAAAAGGTACACACAAAAGTAACCTCCAGTTTCTTAACAAATAAGCTATCCATGGTAACACAGCAGCACATGATGTCCAAGAAGCAGCCCAAGTGCATAAAACTATTGTTCGATTGGATGGTCCGGTGTACTCCATCACTACAGAAAGCGGAAATCACATTTATAGCTTAATAATGAAAAAAAAACCAGGGTTCGTTCATAAATTAAAAAATAAAATATACTTTGAATCACAAAATAATGATTAATCGAGTGGCATTCCGATGAGATGACTAAAAGCACATGAATTTCAGTCTCACAGACATACTAATATCTGATACGTTTTGTATTGTCATCCGACCACACAGTATATGTGTATCAACATAAATATTTATTTATTCTGAATGACTGATTCTGAATTAAATTTATTATATTAAATACATTTTAAAATTGTTAAAATACAACTTCAGAAAATATTTAAATACTGTTAATTGTTTAAAGCATATAGTCCGGTCAAATTAGACCAAAAAATAGAAATGAAGGATTCACACCCAGCTCAAAGTTGGTAGGATTGTTCAAAACACCATCATAAATGAAATCTAAAAAGCCCTCATCGATCGGATACCTGGAAAATAATTTACTCAGGGTCAAACGTCACAAAAACGGGTTTTTCGCGATTTTTAGCAAAACGGCAAGTTTTATCATAGAATTAGTTCAGACAAAAATTGTAGATCAGGTAATTATCTATAAATAATGTCTAAATACATTTTTTCCTAAGAGCCACCGTTTCTGAGATATAACGATCCAAAAAGTTGAAAGAGTTGTAATCGTCATAATATGCACACGGTTCCACCCCACCTTTGAGGTAGTGTACTTAGCGCGTTTTTTTTTTTTTTTTTTTTTTTTTTTTTTTTTTTTTTACGTGGTTTCCTCGGTAGGCTTATTCCACGGATCTATTGTGATTCTTTGTATGGAGCTCCTAAAAAAACTACGTGCTTAGATAAGTTTCGATATGCATGTTTCGTTAACAATACTCGAAATAAAAAACAAGTGCAATTAACTTGTCTTCCTCCAACCTCAGCGGCTCCTCATCAACATCTTTTATGGGTATATTACCAAGTGTGGCTTGGTTATCAGCTAGACCCAAAAGACTGGGGTTGGAAGTTGGTCGACAATATATTAGAACCTGTTCAGACTTTACTCCCACCTGCGCCGGAAAAACTGCTAAACACAATTTTTTGCAACTGTAAAAAGGGATGGAGTGCTGAATGTGGCTGCAAAAAAGTTGGACTCTTTTGTTCTCTAGAATGTACAAATTGTCAAGGCCGGTCGTGCTCCAATGTTGAAACACCAACAGTTGAGGATTCATTTCATAACAACGAGGAGACATGCGATGGATCACTATTGAGGCAATTTACTTGCACCCAGGATGAAAAAGAGCAGGAAGAGGAAGCAGAAGTGTTAGAGAATTATGAATCAGACGAATAAATTTCCCTAATTTTTTTTTTTTTTTTACACCGCTTTTATCATTTTCAGCCCTTGCCAATGTCTTTTATTATTCAATAGTTTCAAATTAAACAGAATCACAACAGATCCATGGAATAGGCCTACCGGGGAAACCACGTTAAAAAAAACACGCTAAGTACACTACCTCAAAGGTGGCGTGGAAACGTGTGCATATTATGACGATCCAACTTTTTGAATCGTTATATCTCAGGTGGCTCTTAGGAAAAAAAGTATTTAGACATTATTTATAGATAATTACTCACCGTTTGCTGAAAATCGCAAAAACCCCGTTTTTGTGACCTTTGACCCCAAGTAAATTTTTTCCAGGTATCGGATCCATGAGGACTTTTTAGATTTCATTTACGATGGTGTTATAAACAATCTTACCAACTTTGAGCTGGGTGCGAATTTTTGTACCCTCGGATGTCTAAATTGACCGAACTAATAGTGGTAAGAAAAACATACCACATATTTAAACTATTTCTAGGTCATGATATGCTGCAATATTTTTGCTAGGAAAGTTATTCAAGTTCACAATTACTTCTATTTTTCAAGTAAATAAAAGGTTACTGGTAACTGGACGTATTCCAGGTAAGACGAGATAGGGGAGACAAAATGCTACAATTTTCACCCCATATGTATAGTTTATCATTTAAACATTTTTTAAATAATCCCGAATTTGACATTTCAGTGCAAATTTTTAAAAAATCTACTAATTAAATGGGTTTCATTTTAACTTATTTTCACAGCTGAAATTCTAAGCTAACGTAATCAAAGTACAAAACTGTTTTCAAATTTAAATATACGAGCCATTACATTTATTTTTTAAACTTTTAATTCACGTTTCCTTTCCTAATATGTATTTATTTAAAAAAATACAACAGCAGTAAACATACAAATTGCAAGTAAAATTTCTCCCATTAATCGTCTCTAAAAAAGCGTATTAATGCCCATCTAAGACATCTAGTCCTTAAAGAAGAGTGAGTTTTACTTAGCGCAAGTAAAAATGCCAAAGGACGCACCCCAGTTCATTCTGTAGGATCGTTAGTCAATCAATCAATTTATCACCTTTTTTTATTTATTTTCACGGCTGACACTCTAACTAAGTTAATGTAATCATAAAAATGTTCAAAAGTACTTGAAAATTTTAATTCACGATCTTTACACGTATTTTTTTATTTATCTTTACCTTTCAAAAACTGTTGTTTGTCTCAAAAAATACAATTGCAATAAACGTACAAATTACAAACAAAATTTGTCTCATTAATCAGATATCCAAAAACACATCAATGTCCATCTAACGACACATAATTCGTAAAGAAGTGTGAGTTTTACTTAGCGCACACTGTTATAAAAATTTACTGAAATAAACGGTCATTGCCTGGTAGCAATGCTGCCAGACAATGACCGTTTTCCCATTTCCGGTGTCGGAGAAAACTGTTAATTCCCGTTCACATGTTATCTTACGAAACTGTATCTCTCCATTATTTTCAGTCACAGAATCAGGTTTTTCTGTTTCCGAAAAACAAGATTACTTCTGTTATTTTCAGGCAGGAAATTCTTTTTTGCCTATTTGCGAAAGGTATTTTTCTCTTTTCCCTATATGCAAAGTAGGATTTTAAGCATTATTTAAAATTATGCAATCAGGTTTTGTATCACATTTGAAAGATATTATGCCTTATTTTCTAATAAGCGACATTGGTGGACAAAACCGGGTATCTACATACTTCCAAAAAATAATTTATTTATCCTAGAATATACTTTTTTACATTAAAACATAGTCATTTTTGAAACCAAGGCTCTAATTCATTGAAATACATTGTAATTCATTCAAATAGAAATTGAAGCACTTTATTCATGTAGCTATTTTACACGTGAGAAAAAGCTGTCCTAGTCCAACTTTTCCATATATAATAAATATATATATGTATGTAGGTATAGATGGATACAGAACATCAAGAAAGTTTTTATGTGCATTCTTAGTTGTTAAAATATAGAATTAGTTTTTGTAACTGCACCACTAGCTCCAATAATAATGATTTTTTTTTGGGGGGGGAGGTGGTCCATCTGGGTGCTAAAACACCAGAGTTGTTTTAAAAAAATGTACATACATGTACATATAATGTTTTAAATAGTGCACAGTTAAAAATATGTTTGAAGTATTCGTTCTCTTCATTTTTTTATCAGAGCTATAATCTATGATTATTAGCCCGAGAAAATAAATTTCCAATCAAGGAAAGCACTTTACATATATCTTAATACACTATAAAAAATATTTCTTTAATAAATAGAATATAATTTCACTATACTCTCTAGTTATAAAACGAATTCACAGTTCAGTCAGAATACAGACATGCAATCATGGTTAAACCAGCTGTGAGATATAATTAACGCAGCAAACAAATTTATTTACATGAAAAGGGTAAACTAGTACTTACAGTTAGTTCACTTCTTTGACTGGATATATCATAACTTCATTTGTTTTACAACAGCTACGAGATTTTTATAATCCAATCGTAAGAAACTATGCCCATTAAAGGAAAATCTACCGATAACATCCCATTCATATTTAGGGTGAATTTATTTCACAATTCAGAATACGAAAAAATGCATTTGGTATTCGGATATAAAATAAAATTATCACAAACGAATACACCGAGAAATAAGCTTCGTCGTGCCCACTGCATTAACGTAGAAACCACAGCAAACGGACTTAGCATTTAGTAAAATACTACTCAAATTATCTACAGTCGTCTGTTACATGCATAATGCAACGATATTTGTGTACATTTAAAGGATCTTAACTCCGACTTGAACTGGAGGCAGAATGAACAAAGAACATATTGCAGTCAAAATTGCTAAAACCAGCTTTGTGGGTATTATTTTCATTACTGGCGGAAGTGACATGGAGACATTTCATTAGTTCAAGCTCGCAGGTGCCAGAAGGAGAACGGAAAATGCCCTTTTAGAACTAGACTTCAGAAGATTCACAGTTAATTTTCGTTTTTTAACAGAACTTCCGTTAAAAACAGAAAAAATGCTTTATTCACCAATAAGGGAGAATCTCCCGTGAAATGTAGGTTGACATTGTCTGTGAAATTCAGATTTTACTATAACAGTGCAGGTAAAAAACAAGAAAGGATGCGGCTTCATTCATGGTTTAGGATCGTCGGTGAGTATTCAACGTCAATCAAGTTATCACTGATTTAATGCCTTAAAATCTTACTTAAGCCACAACGGATAATGAACTTCAAAGTGTTGTGTGTGTGTGTGTGTGTGATCGTGTTAGTTATTTTCAAGTCTGTGTGACGTAAGCATGTTTTGTTGATTATAGGGATAACAACAAAACTCGGGCTTACGCGACGAGGAGTAGAAACTAACACACAGCAAATAGCCGTTTGATGTTCAAAATCTCATGTGGCTGAGATTTTAAGTACAATAAAACAGTGATGCCTTGGTCAATAGATCAACGATACTATATAATGAACGTAGGTTTTTGCCTGATCTAAGTAAAACTCATCATTCTTGCTGAATTACATGCTTTTAGAAGGACATTAGTACATTTTTGGATAGCTGATTAATGGGAGAAATTTTATTTGTAATTTGTATGGTTACTGCAAAAGCATTTTTTTGAGATAAAGAGCATTTTTTGAAAGGAAAATGTAAACAAATGAAAAAATACATGTAAAGCACGTGCAAAAATCAGTGCATATTCAACAATTTCACGGTTTCGCGGATGCGTCCGAGAATGCGTACGGGTGTGTTATTTACTGCGGATCCACGTCAGATGGAGGAGCTTCCGAGGTGCATTTGGTTTGCAGCAAATAACGAGTATCAATCACCTCTTAGCGAATTACTTTACTCCGACTCGACTACTTACCCCGACTCGAAATTTCCGCTGCCGTCCTTCTCGCAAAACTGATGACTAAAGTGACGAGTGCCTACCACTTAAGACAGTAGATATCTTTCTCTGGAATAACTCAATAATTGCCCTTTCCTGGATACAGAAAGAGCCATATCTTCTAAAAACATCTGTCGCAAATCGTATAGCGGTAGTACAGGAGTTAGCAAGCGTTCAACAATGGCATCATGTATCCTCCGAAAACAATCCCACAGATCTCATTTCAAGAGGGATGAATCCAGAGACACTAGTGAAGAATGAGCTGTGGTTCGAGGGGTCAACGTTTCAGAGTCAGGGAGAGTGTCCCAAACATGAAATTCCAATCTCAGTATGTGGTGACTCTGTTGAACTGAAAAAAAAAACGGACAATTGCGAAAGTGACAATCCTCAGGGAGTGTGTCATTTGGGCCTCTCTTTGTTACTTGATATCCTTTGTTGCGTTCTCTCAATCCCACTCTAGGTCAATCAATCATTTTACTGATAAACCTAGGGATTATCTGTGGAGGAAAGAAAAATTTCCTTGGATTTTGCAATGGGAAAATTCATTTGCGCATTTCGGGTACCTGGATTTTACCGTAGTGCAAATTATGTTCTTTTTTTCTTTTTAGCAGCAAGAAAGGTATCGGTTTTTGTCTTTCATATTTTTTTTACCAATTTTATAAAGCAGTAAAAATTTCCGCTTTATAAAATGGAGCGCACAGTCTCGCGAATGTAAAAAAAAAAACCGCCGGAAAAAACCCCACCGCTAAAATCGCCGCCGGAAGAAACGGCACCTGGAAAAAAACCCACTGTATAAAACGCCAAATGGAAAGATATTTTGTATAATAATTGAATTAAATACTTGAAATAAATTTCTTTTATTTTGTAGAAAATGGGGAGTGGAATGGGGTATTCAGTTGAATTATCGCGTTTAATGTACTTTGTTTTCCATAAATGGGGGAAGGCACATGTGTAATTCAATAATTCAATTTTAATTCGATAGACGCTAAGGGGGGGAGGGAGGAGACTTTCCTAGAAAGGGTTCCTCTAAAATATTAGTTTGCCATTTACAATAACAGTAAATGAAGCTTTCAGGGGTCTGTGATCCCTCGAAATGTCCTAAAAACTGCATTCAGGTACGCTGATGACATAGAAGTGTTAAGATTTCAAAGAAATAAAATCCCTATTAAACTGGGAATTTAATTAACACATAGGTGTGAGGGGGGGGGGGAGTGGTAATGATTTATTTTTTATGTTTTAATTTCTTATTCTTATTATGAGTATATTTAACTTCTTATTATGAGTATTTTCTTTTTTTTTTTTTTTTTGGTCGGATATCAAAAGGAATTTTGACTTTTACTGAAGTGCTTTTTAAGAATTATCCCCTCCCTCCCCCACCATTAGCAAAACCGCTTGTTGAAGGATGAAGGAAAATTCCAAGGGTTTATTACTTTCATAATTATATATATATATATATATATATATATATATTGCCATAAAAATACAACAGAAGTTTATGTATTGAAATAGTGACACAATTAATGTATTATCTGCTATTATACAAATACTATCTACTTATGATCCTACATAAATAGACTGCCTTGTAGTTGAAGCAGTATTTAAAACCGAATGACCAAACCCAGATTAATGATAACTGGCCGTTCAGATTTAATGTGCGCGTTCGCCATATTACACAAAATTGGTCTTATATCGGCTTGAATCCAACGCTAGGTCTCCCCTCAATCCGATTCTTCATCGCAGGGGCGCAGTAGCGTAGCAGTTCGGTAGGTTTGGGTTCGAGGGAGTGGGGCTCAGTGTGTTTTCATCGATTCTGGACTGACGAAAAGACACTGATATATGGTTATTTTCTATCATTTTCCAAAGGTATAGGGGGGGGGGCTCTAGCCCCAAAGCCCCCCTTTTCTACGCTACTGCAGGGGCGTACCAGGGAGTGGGATATCGGGATAATCCCTCTGCGAAACTTTCAAAATTAGTTTCTAGTAAAAAGAGCTTTCAGATTTTTGTCGTCGATAAGAAATGGAGTTTATTAATACAAAATTATATCTCATATCACCCACCGCCGAAAAAATTTTCTGGCTACGCCCCTTGCCTCATCGACTAGCATATAATGACCATGTTACATCATAAAATTATCAAAAGTAGAGTACTATTAAATGCCTACCAAATAATGCAGCAGTATATATGTAGAAAAAGTGTGTATAAATGTATATTTTGTTTTGAACGTTATTAAAATGTAAAATATAAATAATATTTAGATAACTTTTATTTACTGGGCGGCGTTTTTTCCGCTCACCCAGTGTCGCAAGAACTATCTTAGATAATTAATTAAAACAGTTTAATCAGCAGATATGTAATTAATTGCTAATGTTCATAATTTAGTTTGTGAATTAATAGAGATGTGCTCACGTCTCCGATCAGTTCGAAAATCAGTTGAATTAGCCCACTTTTGGTATGGATTTTGAAAAAGTCACATAATTTCTGATGAAATGCTACAATAATATTTTTAGTAATACTTAGTGCTATTCCTGACATTTTTTTTCAGAAAATTCGTGGAATACATGCTAGTTCGAAATTATTAAACAAGAATTATTTTTCAGCTATTTCAGTTTCAAAATTCATCAAATATGTAAACGTGTACTTGAAAGAAATTTCGTGTACTAAAACTTTTTTTTTTAACATGCTTTTATTATCTTCATCTGTATGTATGTTTGTATGCTTGTATGTTTGTAACCGACTCCTTTGAACTCGATTTTGACCCACTTTAAACGGTCAGATTTAATTTAAACTTTCTAGATATATCAAGGATCGATGACAATACAATAATTTGATAAGTGTATCCCATTATCCTGATTTTAACACCCTTTTATTTATTAGCTTCACCTGTATGTATGTTTGTATGTTTGTAACCAACGCCTTTGAACTCAAATTTGGCACACTTGAAACGGTCAGATTTAATTTAAACTTTGTACATTTATGAAGAACCGGTGACAATACAATAATTTTATAGGTTTATCTCATTATCCTGATCAGGATCGCCGGATTAAATAATTTCCTCATTTCTTATCCTGATAGAAAGTAGAACACTTCCAAAGATTACAATCTTAAGAAAACCTTTTTCACTGTTTCCGTGATCGTATAGTGGTTAGTACATTGCGTTGTGGCCGCAATGAGCCAGTTTCGAATCCTGGGCACGGTAATATTTTTAATTTTACAAAATATCGTGATCCATCACATTATGGAAGAGTTGAGTACAAGAACATGTTAAGGCCATTCTTTTTAACACGCTTTTATTTGTTGATTAGAGACCTATTTTTCCTTTTTAGTGAGGAAGGTAGCATTTAACTGCAGATTGCTTAATACTTTGGTGCACAGCAGGGGCGTAACAAGAGGGGGGCTCAGGGGGCGTCTCCTCTCCGAAATGGGACCCTTTACTTAGCTTACAATTTGATATCATGTAGAACGACAGTTCTACTAGTGACGCAGCCAGCCCCAACCAACCAACCGTAAAATTTCGCGGCACTTATATTTACAGGCAGCTTTTCAATTTTTAAAAGTGTCTCTTCTGGATCTCGGCATCCGCTCTAACGAAAAGAATTTTTTACAATTAATATATGATTTTATTCGGTGCCAAATTCGATGAGTGACGTCGCCAGTTAAGCTAGGAAAACTCGTTTTTTTATTTAATCCAGTTCAAAGAGGGAACTATTTAACCCGCGTAAGGAAATACGGAAAATGATCTTTTTTCAAAGACGGTAAACAAGGCAGGGAGTATGAATACGGACGCGAAAAGAAAATATTTTTAAGGATAAGTAGGCTCTTAATATTTTTTTTTCGGGGGAGGGGTTCAATTAATCATCAATTTTCATCACAGTATTCCAAATTGTTATAAATATGCTCTGGACAAAATTGATGCAAAGAATTGACCTAAAAAATCTAAAGGGAAATGACTCGGCGCTCAATCTCAATCCATGACTTCATACACACATAATAATTCCGTTCATTCTTCCTTTTGAATATGTTATCCTTTATATTTTAAATTAGTCACTCTTTTAATAATATTTCTGTTTCCTTTTGCTTTTCGCTCTCAACTATCCCAGATGTCAGTAGATCCGTGACAAGATTTGTACAAGTTAACTTATATCGTAAACCAGTTTGGTCTTAGACAGCTACTCCGTTTCGCTTCCGATTTCTGACCCGTTCAGTTCTGTCCCCGACGTCGCATTTTTGCTAGATGAGCTTTGTGTTACTGTCGTTTTTGTTTTATTTCATTTTAAAAAATAATAACAGATTATTATATACTTTACTTATTTTTTCCGTAATTTATTTTGCTATAATTAATAATTAAAAATAGTTAAGACTGAATGAAAAAATAATCAATTTAAGTATTTTTTAGTAAAACTCCTTCCTAACTTTTTCTATAAGTATTTCGTTTCTCTAGTACAGGGCTTCCTAACCTGTGGTCCGCGGACCCCTTAGGGGTCCGCCGGCTCTTTCTAGGGGGTCCGTGGCCACCTTTGAACAGCGGCTGCGGTTCACAGTTTAAAGTTGTTTCCATTTATCATTAAATCAAAGACTCTTTTTCGTCGTGGGGTTATTGAAAAAAATCTCACTTGCATTATGGAGTTTTCAATTCCGATGGGCTTCACGTTGAATTTTACAAGTTACTGTGCGCTTGACTGACTGGGGTCCGCCGTGGATTTTTGCCTGAAAAAGGGGTCCGACAGCTAAAAAGGTTGGGAAGCACTGCTCTAGTATTTTGATAGCTATTTCTAATTAAATTAAGTCTTTATTTTTCTAACATTATTAACTCTATTTGGAAAATTCAATATGTAATTAATATTTCAATGAATTTTTTTTCTTCAGAAAGCTCACATAATTAATTAATAATTATTATTATTTAGTATTCAAAGGAAAATAAATAGTAGTTTTACATACTAACTAGTTTTAATAATAATTCTTTTACTCTTCATGTATATATAAAATTTATTGAAATTATTGAATTATAATTTTAAGACCAATATTTTTTCCACTATTATTTCTCACTTTTATTTTGTATTCCTTTAAATACCAGATTTAAAATTTTGTTCAATACTTTTCAGATAGAAATTTGATTAATTAATCTAAATTTATACATGCAGTATATTTTGTATTAGACATTTAAAGGCCGGAAATGGCATCTAAAACAAGATGTTGTGCCCACCCAAGCCGAGTTGATAAGATACTGAAGATGGTAAATAACTGAAGTATAAAGGTCCAGGGTTCTCGTCTACCGGATGGCTGATAATCTAAAAATTAAGAGTTTTGGACGGTTTTTCACACGATGTAACGTAAATACGCTTCCGAAGCACTAAGAAAGTCAACCGCGCAAGACCCCCCCCCCTTACATAAGCAATTCGAAATACTCCTCGTGTAGGTTTACCATAACACAATACAATACATCCTTTTCAGAAATAGTTATATGTTTTTAGTGTATGTTAGAAAAAACTGAAATTAAATTAATAACATAATGTATTTCTTAAATTTATAAAACACAGAAAAAGCAGATATCAATATTCTATTAATTACTTACTTGGTGAAAGACAACATGCAGTACGTAAATTTATCAAACATGTGGCTGCCTTTTAAATTTATCAAAACAGCTCAATTAACTTAGTATTTTAAAGCCTCTAATTTATGGGAATCATTGACACCAAGGTTTTTTGTTTTTTTTAAATCAGGGTGGGTGAAGGTGAACCTTTACTAAATTAGTTTATTTTGGTTTCTACTCGAGGGAAGTGAAGTAGGTTTCGATTTTTAGACCGACAGCCTTAAGGAAATTTTATTTTAAACTTCTTTTTCTTACCATTTTAAACCACGTAAAACTCCGAACGATTAGGTCGGCTGACGCAACCTGTTTCGAACCAGGCACTTTCCGTCTCCCAGTTCAGAGCGCTATGCGCTCGGCCACTGATGGGGCCCAATAGTTATATAATTATAGTAAAAAGTTAACTTACGTTTAGCATTAAACTGAATGCAAATTTATGAAATAAAATCAAAGATGGCGGCAGGGATACTAATCTGTACTCGACCCAAATTATAAATTGAAAATTACTCAAAAAATTATTGATTATAATCAGTATTATGCCTCTTATTATAAAATTCTAACAAAAATATGTCAATTTTCTGTTACATGTTACAAAAGAACTTGCTGTGACTTTTTAATCGAATAATCTAATACTGCATGAAAACAGGTTTGTATATTTATTTACATAAATTAGTGTGAAGCAAACTTCTGAAATTCGCCCGTGAAACTAATTTATTATCTTCTACCATACCCCTAAAAAGTAATGATATCCCCATGCAAAAACCCTTAACCGGTTAAAAAATTGTGACGTAGCATTTTACTTTATAGCTCAATGAATTTTAAATATGGGTCTTAAAAATAATGATATCAAATTTTGAGTGACGCCTTGCTGGGATTTTTAAAGATTTGTTTTTAAATTCCATTACAGTTACTTTCGTTTTATTTTCTAAAGAAGATTTACGCATTTAAGCAATGCTTTTAATTATGAAATACACTGTCAAATATATCACACTTTCACTGAGTCTATACACTGTATTAAATATCTGTAATTTTACAACACACTGTGCTGTATCTAATTTACAACAGTAGTTTTTGCAGTATAAAGAAATTCAAGCACACCGTGCTTGATTTTTTAAATTTAGGGTGGCACTTCTGGCGATCATATGACATTCATAGCGAATCAGAATAACGCGTGCCATTATCAGTGAACTAAGCTAGGATTCCAGGCAGAATATTTGATCTTGGGCATGTGGTCATGGTTTGATCTTCTGTTAAATCTGAAGACAGGCGTTTAGCAATTTTATCGTCGTTTGTTGGTAAAATAGATGTTTGAAATTGGAAAATGTGTTATGCATGGAAAGGAATGAAATATTGTGTGAAAAAAATATGTGTGTTTTTGTTAGAAATATGGCGAGGGTATTAGAATATAAAACTAAATAAAGGAAAGCATGTTTGTTTTTACGTTATAAGCCGGTGGATATTAGGAACAGGAGAGCGTTAGTGACATTTCTGGGCAGTTAATTACAAAAAATTAAAGGTAAGTGATTTTTTTTAATGAATCTTTGCGATGTTCAATGTTTTTAATGTGAATTTTGAATTGATATTTTTATGTTTTCGTTTAGTGCTATTACGTGCTATTCTGATCATACTGACTTTATATCCACGGATGTTTTTTGGAGTTGAAAACGGACCAGTGTTTGCCCAGTTTACATTAGCTGTACAACTAGGTTGCTTAATCCACTGTAGTATTTTTAGGTTGAAAACGGTCCACTGTTTGTTCATTTTAAATTACTTGTTGCTGAATTTTCAGACGTTTTTTAGGTTTAATATCGACCGGTGTATTTTGTTGTTTTGATGTGCTTCTGTTAATGGAATTTATGTGCAATTTTAATGCGTTAAAATTCTTTGACTTTGCTTTGCAGATCGTGCAAACTGGTTGGCGACAGTAGCTGGGGCTTAGCAACTGACAAGCTCCAGCGACTGTCGCCGTGTTTACATGGGGCTCGCACGGTCGATTTTACTATTTATAGTATTGAATTTTAACATTACAATAGGGTCTGACAATAACATTTTGTGGGCCAATTATTTTTGTGCCCCTATAAATCTCTAAATTAAATTTATTGGCCTATTTCTGTATGTGTGCCCAGGGCACATGTCCCAAGTGCCCGTGCGATAATCAGGGCCTGCATTACAACCCTTATATTAAAGGTGTAGAAATTTCTATTTAATTTAAAAGAGGATATTAATCAAACCATGAAAAAGGCAACTATATTTAATTTAATATTAGCACAATTCTTAAACTTTATAGAACTTAATTTCTGAACTTAGAGAGATTTTTTTTTTAAGTTTTATAATTTGAAACTTATTTCTTTAACTGTACTTAAAATTGATATTTAATTAGATGTACTTAATAATGAATAATAAAAATATTTACTCGATTAAAAAATATACACGGAGTAAATTAATTTGTGGAATGAAATAATAAAAGGTAGACTATTTTAAAACTCTTGAAGTATCTCTGACTGGATTCTGTTTTATGGATGATTTTTCTGTATAATGCCATGTATTTTTAGAAACTGTTAAATGTTTCATATACACAAATTATATTTTGAATTATATTTAAAATTATTTACTCTTATTTTTAAATATTGATTATCACAAGTAATTTATTGTTCTTCAAAAAAGTGTTGAGCATGTAAAAATTGTCATCATTTTGTGCATTTATTCTAAAATGCTAAAAATTTTAAGCAAAATTTCAGGGATCATTCTTAAATTTTTATTACAGTACTTTCTTTTCGGGGGGTGGGGGGTGGATTCACAATTTTTATTTAAATTACTAAAAATATATTTTTGTACAAACAGAATTTTTTTTATCTTAATTATGGGAAAAGGGGTTAAATTAAATACAGACTTTCTTAATGAAAACATTTTTTTAACTATGTTAAGATGTTTTTCATCAGTTTAACTCTATGCAGGACCTGACTAAAACATTTTTGCGTATAGGGCATTTTTCAAGTTTTGTGCACCTATACATATTTTGTGTCTTTGTATAATTAGTCTAAACTCAATTTTTGGCTTCTATCTGCATGTAATGCCCAGGGTACGGGCCCAAAGTGCTCGTGCAATAATCAAAGATTGGCTGCATATTAACTCTGTTTCAGTTGAGGCTGTTTTGACTTTTTCTCATGGGGAAGTCTTAAGAAATTGTGGGTACACTGAAAAGAAAAAAAAAAACTTGAATAAAATGTTTTCATTCAACATATAGAGATGAGATATTCGTGGATAGTGGGGAAAACAGTGGAGTCCTGACGTTTGCGTAAGATGTGTTCCAAAACCAATTGTTAAGTGAAATCTTCGCTTTGTGAGATAGGATATATATATATATATATATATATATATATATAGCTACCTCTCTAGCTACAACCTGCAACCTCTAATAAAAGTATTACGTTTATGTTTTCATCTTAAGCTATAATAGTTCAATTAAATTTATTTTTCCATTTAAATTTCATATTTATGTCTATTAATGTTTATTATAAATGTACATAAAACATATATGCTGAGATTTGAATTTTGACTCATATTATACGAGTGTTTCTGAAGTGTTATTAAGTGTTTCATTATACGCCGAGTATACAGGGTACAATGAAACACTGTCATCCTTCACCTTTTGATATTTTTTAACCATGAAGATGCTGTTTACAAACTCATAAAAATTCATTTAGATGGGGAAAAGAGTAGATTAAAATTGTCCATTAATTTTATTATTGTACATGCAAATTTGTGAACAGGAAAAAAAGTAGTGAATTTTGTTTCATTGTACCCGAACTTCCCCTACTTACCGCTGCGAGTCATTATTTTCTCTCATGATAAATATTAAAACTAGTTTAAGAACGCAAATTACATATTAAGGTTTTGCGTTTAAGGTTGATCAATTAAGATTTTGCGGTACGAGGCTTGATTCAAATACTAATTGCTTTCAAGCTAGAAACAAATGTAAAAATCCCACTAACTTAAATTTTCCATTTTATTTTAAAATTATTTTAGGAGTTGTTGTTATGTTGCTTTTTTAAAAATTAATTTTTTTTCTATTGTATTTCTTCATATAATGTAATAAATTTATTTAAAAATGCTTCTACTTTATTATTTTTATTGAATTGCTATTTAAATATGTAGTTTTTTAAAATTTAAAAATCTGAATATATATATAATATATATATATATATATACATACATATGCTGATACAGGTATACAAAGAAGGGGTTGCACAATGCAACCAAAAAAAAAAAAAAAAACTGGTGCGAGCGACTGAAAATTTCATTTGCTTCCGCAATTTTGAAAATATAAGAACAGTTTGGCGCCACTTAATTTTTGTCAGTTCCACTAAATATTTGGATTCTATTTGCATCCCCTGCGCAAATAAATGTATACAAATATAAAAAATTACAGCAGTATCTATAAACCTGTAATTAAAAAAATAATTATTAATGATTAATGTTATAATAAGTTATTACTCGTATGTGAATACAAAAATCTTTTATATTGTTACTTTTTATGCCAAATAATAACGGCTTTTTTGTAATATTTCTATATAATGCAATGAATTGTTAAAACTATACAAAAACTATTATAATTTCATAGGTACGTCAACTCATACGGCCTCCTTCATTACTGCCCAATTTACATGTGGCCTCCAATGGTAAAAAGGTTCCTCATCTCTAGAGGCTAGAATATGTCGGGATGTTCAAGAGAAGAACGACAACCATTCAGAGTCAGGAAGCAGTATTGCTTAAGGGAGCAGGATAAATTACCACTAGAACTCAAGTCTCAATTCCAGGTATGAAATTTTGCTGTGAGTCTTCTAAATATGTAAGCCAGGCTATTAACCCCTACGCCTTTTTCTACACCTCTCTGTTTTTTTTTTAAACCTTTAGAATCTGAGAATTAATGCATGTTCATGCACGTTTATTTTAAATGATGAGTTTTTAATAATTTATTGATTGTTTTACATCAAATAAAATTCATTAAAATGTTTTGGTAAAAGAGGATTTGATTACGGTGATATTTCTGTGGTTTGTAAAATATGTCAATTTGGGACAAGATATGTATAAATAAGAAATAAAGTTTACATTACAGACTTCTTTAAAGAATTAATTTTAAAAGAAAAATTTCTAGTTTAATGTTATGCTTCTTACAAACGTGATTTTTTTCTTTAGGAAAAGAGTTTTCGAATTAATTGTGTTCATTTTTTGGCCATGCAACCACTCTCAGAATTTAACATATAGATAATCAGAAGTTCAATGTGTAATAATGTCATAAGACACTAACAGTTTTTTCTTTCAGAAGTAAAATGTTAAAAACATGCTTATATTATTTATTAACAAAAATACTTTATATTTAGTATACTCCCTTCTTCAATAATTAAAAATTTTAATTGAAATAATTTAAACTTAAAAAATGTTCTTCAGTAAAGAATAATATTCACATTGATTGATTTAAATAATTCTTGTGTCAGAACAATCCATTTTAAATGTTTCAGAAGTGACATAAGATTAAAAAAAAAAGAAAAAAAAAGAAGGAAATAAATTTTATATATATTTATTCATATCCATACAAGGTAAGTGAATGAAACTGTATAATTAAAAAAGTCACTGTAAAGAAAGAAAAAGGGAGGCAGTTTTGACCATCACTGTTGTCAATCTAGAGAGTGGAAAATAAGTTATGAAATACTGGGTTGGTGAACAATTCGTGTGTGCCTTTAAAAGCGAACTAAAGGAAAGGCAGTCTTGTACTGTCAGTGTAATAAATATAATTTGTGACTGTACCTAAAAACGAAGAATATTTTAAAGTAACCTCCCAAAAGACTTTTCAAGCATTAAAAGAAAGGATTCAGCATGCTGTGTCCACAATAACGCTAAAAATGCTGTGAACTTTTATATCATTATTTTAAAGGAGCTTTGCAATGAGGCTACAAGAATGTGTGTGGGAAAATAGAAGAGTTTTTGGAAATTATTTTCCAAAAATGAACGATTCTGCACCTACACAATATCTCCATTCATGTAGATTACGCTACTTTCATCACTAAATTTTACAAAAGATGATTTTTAGAGTGTTATTAGTTTTAAGAAATCATTTCATCCCATTGGCTCACCTTGTATATACAGTGGAACCTCAAAAATCCACCAAATATTACAGATGTATTTTCGCAGTTTAATGCCTTTATGTTCAGTAATATCAACATAGTACATATTTTATGCATTCTTTTAAAAAAGGAACCAGCATAACTCCTGATTTTTGCATGACGTTATATATTGTTATTTTGTATTTAATAATGATAAAATTTTCATTGTTTAACAGTTTTAAATATTTTATTTAGATAAGGATTTTCAAAAGTATCGATAAGTGTTTATATAAACAAATTTCAGCTAACCCATTTATGCCTAGTGTCCCTTTTTTTTGGGGTGGCATTTTCGCTATCAGTCGAAAACGTTATTAATTTTCCCTAGCCTTTATTCACGAATCTTGAACCTCAATTTCACAAAATATTTTAACATGACCAAGCAGGATGTTGACATTTCAATTATTATGCATAATGATTTTAAAAGAAATCATCCCTTGTTTAAGAAAATAAACTGAAAAAATCATCAGTTAATCAATCACAGGACATCAGAAATTTATCTATTATTCTTGGTAATAGCAAAAATCGAAGAAAGTAGCAAAAATATCTAGGGCACAAATGGGTTAATGAAATCAGTTGAAATATTGAAATAGTAGCCAAAAAAAGAAAAGAATGGCACTTTTTTGGGATTAATTTATTTGCTGATGACGTGTTTTTGTTTTATCCTAGGCATCTGAAAATATTTCTTCATTAATGAAAGTTTGATCAAAGAGAAGACTGAATAAGTTATGTTGCATGTTGTGTAAAATATTGAGATGAAATATAAAAACCTATGTAGCTTTATATACTGTATATGGAAAGTCAATAAAATTTCTAATGTTTTAAATTTAATTTGTTATTTTATGCTTTTTTTCAGTTTATTTAAAAGCTAACATTTTATTAAATCAAAAATAATTAAGAACTTTGCAAAATAATACACATAAAAGGGTATTTATCCAGGACAATCACTTTGGTTGGTACAAAAAAGTGTACTTTTCTACAGCATAAAGAAAGTCAACCCCAGTCAGAAAGAATAGCCTTTTACTTATGCAGATGACTGACGTTTTGTAACTGAAGAAGAGTGGACTTTTTTGTATTACTCAAAATGATAGACCTCAATTTGTATTTTTATGAGTTATTTTACAAAGTTTTTAATTACTTTTACCTTTTCACCACCAGATTTTTGTTGAGTGCTTTTGTTATTTTATTAAATTACTTTAGATAGTTTTGAATATATTAATTTATATTTAATTAAAAAAATCTTATCATAAGCAATTTTAATAAATATGACTTTTAATTTGAAACTACCAAAATTATTCTAGATAAATAATTTCAATGTAATTTTTAAAATAACTACCAATTTATATAATGATAAGTTTTATTCATCTATTAAACTATAAATTAAAAGCATTATACTGACTTTTTCAAAGAACACCATGAAAATTTGTTCTGCCATATCTTTATTTATATCTTTACTTTAGAACTGTATTTGTTGCAAGAAAGTAAAATAAAAAATAAATAGCACATTAAATCATTGTATTATGCTCATCCATTATGCTTAATTTACCTTTTCAACAAGTATTCTTTAAATATTTGGATTTGTGGAAGAAGATATTTATAATAGAAAGTATGTATAAATGTAGCTGAGTGATATAGTAAAAAAAAACAAAACAATGAAGCAACTTAACTCTAGAAATACAACGGGCCTGTCTTTTACGGGTATGTATAAAACAACTCCATACAAACAAGTTTTTGAAAAAATCTGTTTGCATGGTCTTAACTTATAATTTGGCCCTATGAATAAGAGGAACCTTAGTCCCTTTACAAGTCAAGAATTATTAATCCCCCCCCTATTTCAAGCTTGGTTGTAAATTTTAAGTTTGCTTACTTAGTTATTAAAATAAATTAATTTCAAAGCTATGTTCACGAGACTTTACATTTTTGTTAAAAATATTGCCATATTTAATTATCAAGCTATTACACACTCACAAAAGTTCTTTTTAAAAGTTACAGTCTCCTACAGCTATGCATCACTATAACATTAACATATTAGACATAGAGGTGACTGTGAGCTTGCAAATATTTTATTTTAATAGCAAATGATCTCAGTTTCAAGAATGAAAATCTCATTCCGAAATTTTCCACTGCCACTTGCAATGCTTTTGATTAAATTCGCATTTTGTAATTTGACATTAGTGCTGTGCTGTTTCAAAAAGTTTCAACAACAAAAATATTTATTGCAGATCTTTCTGGCTTTTTAAAGGAGCAAGATTTTTCTACATATTTTAAATGGCTGTGCAAAATTTCTAACTAGAGTTAGAGAAACAATTTTCATTAAAAACAGTGTAAGTTGAGTAATGTGCATATCGGGGGATAGGTGTCAATTTGTTTGAAAATTAATTGTTAATTTGTAGGTTAAAAGAAAATTATTTAAAAACCTTCAAAACACGAAATCGTATAAATTGAGTACCGGGCATAGCCGTAAATTTGTTTGAAATTTAATTGTAAATTGTAGGATCCAATAAATACAATTTAAAATGAAAAACCCTCTAAAATAAGTTTTCATTTAAAAACAGTGTAAATTGAATACCGTGCTAATCGAGGGATAAGTGTAAATTTGCTTAAAAATTAATTGTAAATGTGTAGGATTTGACAAAACTGAAAAAAGAAATTCATTCCAAAAACCTTATAAACACGAAACCGTGTAAATTGAGTACTTCGCATATGAAAGGATAGCTGTAAATTTGTTTGAAATGTAATGTTAAGTTGTATAGGACCCAATAAATAAAATAATAAAAGACTCTAAAGTTCTCATTTAAAAACAGTGTAAACTGAGTACCGTACAAATGGAAGGATGGAGCAAATTTGTTTCAAAAATTAATTGTAAATCGTAAAATAAGGGAAAAGATCATTTAAAAAATCATATTGAAACCTTATAAAAGCGAAACCGTGTAAAACTGAGTACCGTACATATTGAACGATAGTTCTGTAAATTTCTTTAATATGTAATTGTAAATTGTAGAATCCAATAAATAAAATTAAAAAAACCTCTAAAATAAGTTTTCATTTAAAAACAGTGCAAATTGAGTACCGGGCAAATCGAGGGATATGTGTGACTTTGTTTGAAAATTAATTGTAAATGTGTAGGATTTTTTTAAAAAAATGTAAAACCGTGTAAACGCGAAACCTTGTAAATATGGAAGATAACTGTAAATTTGTTTGAAATGTAATTGTAAATTGTAGGATCCCATAAATAATATTAAAAAAACTAAAGTCTTCATTTGAAAACCGCGTAAATTGAGTACCGAGCAAATAGAGGGATATCTGTAAATTTGTTTGAAAAGTAATTGTAAATGTGTACGATGCACACACACAATAAAATAAAAAAAATTTCATTTAAAAACGTGTAGATTGAGTGCCGTGCAGATCGAGGGACAGGTATAAATTTTTGTTCGAAAAGTAATTATAAATGCATGTGTACAGAAAAATTGCAACAGGCTAAAACTTACACAGAAGTGCAGTACAATTCCATGAAAGTACTTGAAAATTCAAGAACTGTAAAAACACGTTACAGTGCTTGAAAATTCAAGTGCTGTAAAAATACACAACAGTGCTTGAAAAATCAGGCGCTGTAATTTTACAGCATGGTGTTGTAAATTTACATAAGTGCTCGAAAAATGAGGTGCTTTAATTTTACAGCACAGTGATGTAAATTCACATAGATGCTTGAAAAATGAAGTGTTGTAATTTTACAACACACTGTTGTGAATTTACATAGGTACTTGAAAATGATGTGCTGTAATTTTACAACACGGTGCTGTAAATTTACAGCACATGTGCTGTTGTGCCACCGTACCATCGTGCCAACTATTTACAACACGGTGTTGTAAATTTACAACACAGTGCTTGAAAATTCAAAGTGCTTGAAATTTACAGCACATGTGTTGGCGTTATGATTACCAGCACACTGTGCTGTAATTTAGCATGGTTTTTCTTATAGTGTATAATGTATTCAAATGAATTTATTTCAATAATTTAATTTATCTTTTGCGTCACACTATCCAAAAGGGCAAGTAAAATTTACGTAAATATTTAGTTAGCGTCATAGTAACCAAACTAAGGGAAATGTATATGTGAAAAAAGCGTCGGGTGCTCCATATATCAGTTCTTGAGAATATTCGATCGGTACGATTAGTACAAAAATTATACAAAAATATAGCACAAAGCGCCCCACGCTTTTTTCACAATAATAATATTTTTCGTTCATTAATTTATTTCTATATTAAGAATTATTTTTCTCTTTTTAGTTAGTTCAATTTATCACTAAAGCGTGTTTTTTGGTTTTTTAAACTATATTTTTATTTCTCTTCTTGAGCTGAAGAAAGAAATTCTGTTGAATCTAAGGAGACTTACATTTAGTGAACTGAAATATTGCTACTATAAAACAACGCAAAGAAAGTTAAAAAAAAAAAAAAAGCAGTGGAAACAGTTTTAAAAATCAGTACGTTGATACAACATGATACATTTTCATTTCACTACAGTAACCTGAAAATCCCTTTTCGGGATCTTTTTGAGGGAATATTCCAAGCTGACCATCCAACTTCAATGTGGGGATGGCCGTTTGGTAACTACTGCCTCTATTGTCCAAATCGGTCAGACACGGTGGGGAAACTGTTGAGTTGTCAAAGGGGCAGGCCTGTTGGCCGAAGTGTCTCACAATCCAATCCTCATATTACCCTTACAAATTTTAATCATAATTCTATTATTAATGATATCCTTTCATTGAGTAATAATTATTTAACAATTATTCGTATTTTCTGTGATATATTTAGATTTATACATAATGCTAAAGGTAAGATCTCAGGTCGCCTTACTCCCAAGGAGGTGAAAAGAGCGGAAATGTATCTAATTAAAGGAGCACAGAGTTTTCAGAAGAAATCAAAAACCTATAAAGAGGTGCTGCTATTCCTAACAATAGCAAGGTAAAATCGTTAAATTGTTTCTTAGATGAAAGTAAAATATTAAGTGTTGGAGGTCGATTAAAGCATTCAGACCTCAGTTCATCTCAAAAACATCCTGTGATCCTTTTGAACAAACATCCCCTTACAACAGTTATTGTAAGATTTTACCATTTGAACTATTTTCATGTAGGTCCTAATGCCTTATTATATCATATTAGACGTAAGTTTTGGGTCATAAATGGTAGAAATGTTTGTAGAAAAATTGTATTTCAGTGTATCACATGTTTCAAAAATAAACCTGTGTTAGAGAATCAAATTATGGGAGTTTTGCCCAGAGAAAGATTTGTTCAGTCTTTCCCATTTTACAATGTCGGTACCGATTATTGCAGGCCGTTCTATATTAAACTAAAAAATCAGAGAAAAGGGAACCTGAACTAAGTGTATGTATGCATTTTTGTTTGTTTATGCACAAAAGCAATTCATCTTGATTTTGTAACAGATCTTTCTTCCGATGCTTTTATTTCATGCTTTAAGATCTTTTTCAGTCGAAGAGGAAAGTGTTCAAAATTATTCAGTGACAATGCTACTAATTTTATAGGTGCGAGCATGGAACTCAAAATATTACATAATATGGTGAGGTATCCAGACGAAACTTTAGAAAATTTTCTTTCTAGTGAAAGCATCGACTGGCAGTTCATACCTACAAAATCACCAAACTTTGGATGTTTTTGGGAGGCCGGAGTAAAGAGTTTTAAATTCCACTTAAAATGAGTTATCGGTAATGCACATTTAACTTTAGAGGAATTTCTCATGATCATTTTAGAAATTGAAAGTGTTGTAAATTCGAGGCCTCTCACCCCTTTATCATCAGATTTTGATAATTTTGAAACCTTGTCACCAGGCCATTTTCTAATTGGGAGGCCATTAAATTCAATTATTGAGACACAATTGGTTGATTTGTCGGATAAAAGACTTTCTGAATGGCAGAAAATTACAAAATACAGTCAACAAATTTGAAGGTTATGGAAAAGACAGTATTTAAATAACCTACAGCAACGTCATAAGTGGCAATTTGCAAAAACTAATGCAAACACGGGTTCGTATGTGTTGATTAAAGATAAGAATATGCCCAACACAAAATATTTACCAGGAAAAATTGCATAAATATTTTTTGGAAATGATAAACACGTTCGAGTAGTAAATGTTAAGTTATCCAATGGTAAACTATTAAAATGGAACGCAAGAGACATATGCATTCTTCCTATGGAAAATAATTAAATTCTTCGATTGTAGAATTAGGTGTATAAATTTGCTTTCTATATATATTTTTTGTACTTGCTGTTTATGCACTATATAGTATATATATATATATAAGAGATGGAAAAACCGTTATTTTCAAAGAACAGTTGTTCACTGTTCCCGTTCCTTTTTAAAGAACAATTTTTTCCTGTTCTTTTGAGAACAGGTTCTTTTGATTAATGGTAGCTTTATTATGAATATTTTATTCAATTTGAAAATGAAAATGTACGTCCTTTTTAACATGTATTATACTTTAGTACAATTGTAAAATGTTTAAAAAAACTTTCCAACCAACATACTGGCTTTCTTTAATCAAGTACATTAGCAGTAATTTTTGGTAAAAATATTTTAATTATATTAACGTTCTATAATATACTGTTAAATATGCACATCTTTCTAAATTCGAAATTTTTCCGGTGCTTTTTATTTACTTTTGTTGTCCTTACTCATAGCATATATGTAAAAAGTGTTTGGCATGTATGTTGCTTACATACTGCATAAATAATAATGCATAAATAATCGCATCGAGCTTCGTCTATTTTGTTTGCGTCAGTTTTAGTCAACTTCTTAGGCACAAATTGGCTAATATTCATTTGAATTTTCCTTTTACCTTGATTCTTTTGTGAAACTGAAACAATTTCTTCTGAAACTCTAGATTCTTCTTCTAGTATATTTCCAACTCCTGTAACACTGACTGCCACATTCTCCCTTTCTTTACAGGATTCTACGACATTTCTATCATTTAACTGAACACAAGGGTGCTTCACTTTTATGTGTCTTTTTAAATTGCTAATTGTAGATTTAAAACATACTGTCTGTTTACAAATATTGCACAAATCTTTGGAAGCAGCGGAATCAAAAACTTTAAAATACGTCCAAACAAAGATTTTTTTCTATCCATGAGGAAAAACTATCCAAACATAAGCATAACTAAGATTTGTACCAGTAACAGCCCAAAGGAATGATCTGTTTCAACTAGAACTATCTGATACAATATGCCACGTGACTGCATACCCTTTTATTTTTTCTTCTTCAGCACTACTACAGTAAAAGAGCCGACGGACCACAAGAGAAGCAGACCGCCGAAGCTGACAATCTGCGATGAAATCGAATGTAGGAAAAAACGCGAACCAGAAAAAAAAAGAATCCCCCCCCCCTCAGAATAATAATTTTTATTTAAATTTGACATGAACTTATTTTGTTTTGTAGTAAATACAATAATGGTATTTAATCAAATATTGGCCTGCCCCAAAATTCTTTTGTTTTTGAAGTAAAGGAGCCACTTTTTATATTTTGAGAACATATATCTTCATATTAATCAGGGAAATTTACAACATTATATAAAAAGGAATTAATTGCTTTTAGCTAGACAAGCTACATGTCAAGGTCATGAAAGTCGTGTCCCCTCCAAGAAATAGGGGAGATACCCCGGACAAAAGTATAAAAGGCACTATAGTAATGGTCGGAGATAGCGTACGGGAAAAGGCCTAAGGCAAAATGAACACAAACAGGGTTGTTTTTTTTTTGAGATTGAGGTTCCTGTTCCACGAAGAATGGTACATGTACTGCACAGATTTTACATTCAAGAATATTATCCAGAAAACATTTAAAAGCTGTGCGGTAATAAATATATTTTATCACATTTTTAAAAATTAATTTTTAAATCAATTATTCTGTTGAGAAAAATACAGCCATTGTATTGAGATTTTTTTTAAAAAACAAAATATTCAAAATTACTTAAAAGGGAATTTTTAGCGTTAAATAGAAACTCAATTGATTTCAAACGATTTATTTAAATTTGAATGAAATTTAAACTCGCAATCATTTGATTTTTCCCCGCTAGAGTACTTAAATCATTTTTATTTCCTAGTTTTATGTGACATCTAAACAGTAATAAATTATATAAATGACATTAAAACATATAAAAAAATTAAAATCAAAATATTTGGTAGATTAGAGCCATGTGCCTTTAATTAACTTAAATTGACCACATTTTTTTTTAAGAATGTGGGGGGTTGCCTTTGCACCTTCTCACCTTTAAAAGGGGAGACTAAAATTGCACGGGATTTAAAAATTCTCCTGAACATAATAAAATAGAAAAATAGTTTAATTAATGAATTATTAATTTAACAAGTTTAATTTATTAATTATTAATTTAACAAACTGAATGTTCAATTTGTTTGTATTTTCAGGACAAGGTAAAGAACTAGTCATTCCGCAACAAATTGTAGCAGTTGCGAAAATTTTAAGTACCATCTCTCACCTACCAAGACCACCCTAAAAAAGAATATCCTATCCCACAGTTTTAACATGCACGTTCTCTGTAATAAATTCTGACCTTCAGTTTATTCCTAATCAACCATGTCTTATGTTTACCGGCTTTCTTTTTATAAGTGCAAGATTTTATTCTGATTCATCATAATTCATTCTGATTTATCTTGTTAGCTTTTCGGTTTTAAATTATTAGAATAATGAATGATTTATCAGTATATATTTACGTATAAATATTTTTGTTTTTTAAAATATTCATTTTAAGCATGAATACTCTTATGTTAAAGATGCCTTTTTTATATAATTTATGGTATTAATAAGTCAACAACTAATAAAAACAACTTAAAATAAACTCTTTAAATTAAATGTTAGTATAATTGTAACTTTTCAAACAAATTTTCATTTCTAAATGCTAAAAAATCCCTTTTCACAAGAAACTTTTTAAAAATGATTTTAAACTTATTTCTTAAAATATAAAATATTGGCTATTTATAACTCTGCTTAAAATTAATGGTTAATTAGTTTTGCTAGAATAGTTTTAATAATTATATTTTTGATATTATCGATATAGCACAGCTTATTGCCCCTCACCAACTTTGATTACACATATCTCTAAGCCTTCTTAGAAGAAAATCTGAAACTTTCTACATCACCTATTAATGTATGGGGTATATTTTACTTACTGGGAATTTTTGTAAGAGGGTTGTATAAAAAAATATATGTTTGTATTTATTTACATTTAATGTCCAGAAATTTTTATTTGATACCATAAAGTAACTATGTAATTTATTCTATATGTCTATGATCAATATTTAAAGAATAAAACTGTATAGGTCAGGGATTTTAGGACAACCTCGATTATAGTATTTGGAAGGGATTATAATTTTTATTTAATATATATATTAAACTTTTTACTTTTACTGAAAATTATCATGAAAGTTATTTATGTTTTGTGGCAGATCTTAAGGCAGATCTACACAAAGATTGACTGCTTAATTTAGACATGCCTTGGGTGGAGGTCACATTACAGATTCACATTACAGATGGAGAAAACGGCCGCGCGGTAAGCCAGAACCCTATACCTATACACATTAGCCTTTTACTAATTGTGATGAAAATAGTAAAAATTATTTATACTACAATGTAAAAGGTACTAGATTAAATATTTTTAAAATTTTTATTAGATAAATTTATATCTTATAAAGCTCTCTTCTTTATAAAACTTATAGCTTATTAAACTTTTAAGATAAACTGAATAAAACTTGCTGAAATACGCAAGATTGGTGAAGTATAAATATTTAGAAGGATAACTTATCAAATATTGAACTTCATATATATGAATAAAATACAGCAAGAGAAAAAAAAAAGGATGCAATAAATCTATTATGACAATGTATATAACTTGATGTAAAACAGTGAGAGTATTATTAAGAAAAGGGAAAATACTATTCACTTTCGCTCAACGAATAAAACATTTTTGCATAAAATACTTTGCATTGCATCAAAAATAAAAATAAATAAATAAATATTTTAAAGAAAGCCTAGTATTTAGAAAGAATTTAAAATCACAACCTACTGGGAATGAGAAAAATTGTTTAAACGAATCGCTTAAAAAATAACCTTGTTCAAATTAAGCTAATCTGACAGTGAAAAGTTTTTTTAAATTTTTTTTTTAACAAGTATTTTGTCAAGACACAGACTGGAGTTTCTTTTAGCATTATTTTTTCTTTTTAAGTGGAACCGTTAAAACGACCCTTCAAACAAATGTTTAAAATAAAAAGATTTGAGGACAGAGGGGACACGTCCCCCCCCTGTAACCCCCTCCCCCGATTGTGATAGTTCGTATGTACAATATGCTTAGGAAAACCTGATAACAATAGCTTCTTTAGAGAAGGATTATCACCGCTTCCAGACCAACTGAAAATTTGGAGGGTCACATGAGGATTTGAGGGGTCACATGTCGAATTTAAGAGCAGAAAAAGGAAATTTCTTTTACATTTTAAAACAAATGTTCGTTTAAAAATTTTTAGACGAAGTGGGAGGAAAGGGTGATACATGCCCCCCTGTGCCCCCCCTCTCCGACC